>PVKB01005681.1:0-88196 GCA_004027205.1 Ctenodactylus gundi
GGTAGGGGGTGGAGTGTGGGGTTGGGGGTGGGGCTCTGCAACTTGTCTGCCTGTTTCTGCTCTTCCTTGGGCCACCTCTACCTAGATCCTGCCCTGCTCTTGGATGAGTTTCTCAAGGACCACCCTGCCTACCCCATGTCTTTTCTCCCTGCAAGGTCTCAGGGGAGCTTCAGCTTGCTGTTATCTATGATCCACTCCTGCAGCCTCCCCGAGGGAACACATTGGAAACCCAAACTAAAATCCTGTATTATCACGTTCTCCTACCCAGAGTTTCCTCTACAACCTGCTGATCAGGAGGACAGAGAAGGAGCAGCCCAGATGTCAGGGCTGGGTGGGCTGAGTAGGATCACTCCAATGCCTTTCATTCATCTTTAAAGGACACATAAGAAGCAAAACTTTCTTTACTCCACAACCCATTACCATTTCATTTATCATAATATTATGCTTTCTACGACTAGTCTTTTGCCACTTCCAGCGTTGAGTTCTCCAGTATACCAGAGTCACAGTCATAATTTAGCCCATGATCTCTCATTCCACCTTGTCCTGGTCCCCAAGTGGTATGAGAACTCCAATGCCACCTGCAAAGTCAATGATACCAAAGTGTTGAGATGTTAGGGAAGGGAGTTGGCCTCCAGAGCCTTTCCTTTCACATTTTCTTTCTCCAAACAGAGTACAATCCTCCCAGAGGCCTCTGAGACATCGTCTTCCTCCATGCCAGTAACCTTCCTGGTTTTCCCAACGATCCCTTATCAGGCACCATCACAGGCTTTGTGCAGCGGCCTAAAGCTCCTGTGGGTGGGCTGGGAGAGGGGGGTGCACAGTGTCAAGTGCATCTCTGGCCATGCAGCACAGAGCAGGCCTGGCATATACCAGGTGCTCAGTAAGTAGGCTGAACCTATTCTGTCTGCATGTAGGGCTGGCTTTCCTGTGCGACCCCAGATTGGGGCATCTCGACAAGGTTCAGCAGTTCAGGGAGGAGAAAGGGTGTGTGTATACGTGTATATTCACATGAGACTGCCCAGGGAGGCCTCAGGAACTGGGCTGCTCAGGGGAAGACCAAGCCTCCCCCTACTTGGCTTCTAAGTGGGAGGGTGGGGTAGTGCATATCGAGCGCCTGTAAGTGCACTTACTACAGCAGTTTCAGACATTTTCCAGCTGTTTTAAATTTTTGCAAGGGCCTGAAGAGGAAGTGGGCCTTAGCTAAAGCAGGAGGGAGCTGTGCTTAAAAGTGAGGGGAAAGATGCTACACCAGAGACAAATGTAGGACAGGGTTCCTTTGAGGGCACAGGATTTGACTCTGAGGAGGGGTCGGGAGACCCTGGGATGTTGACATTAGAATCCAGATTGGAGGGAATCTAGCACCTTGTCTCCCAGTGCAAGGATACCTGATTATCTGCCCCCATCCTCCTCTTGTGCCTCTGTGGCCAGGAGACTAGCAGCAGAGTCCTACAAGCTAAAGTGTGGTAATGCAAGATGCATTTGTCCTACAACTTTGTCTGGTTCCCTGTGGTCATTAAGGCCATTGTGTGGGCTTTTCCTGAGCTGTGATGGACACAGTGGAATTGGATAGCTGCAGAGGAGGTGGCCTTTGGAATACTAAAAATTAACTCAGGGCCATGGAAGCGCTTGGATTTCTTCCTATAACCCTTCTGGCTAGAGTGGGACCATCCCAGGGGACAGCATGAGCTTAGTGTTCCATGTCACTCATTTAGTGCTTTCTGTGGCTCAGCAAGCTAAGTATGCATACAGACACCAACATGCCCCGCTGATTTTTGACAAATGTATAAAAGACATCAATGGAAGAAGGGTCATATTTTCAAAAATAACACGAGAAAGAAGGGGTATCCTTGGATAAAAAGAAATGACTCTTAACATAAATCTTAACAACTTGGATACATTTAGCTCTCAGCAGATCAGGAACTTAAATGCGAAGCAATAATATGAAACTTTTAGGAAATACACATAAGAGAAACTCTTTGGAGCACAGGACTACTTGGGGAATTCTTGGACTTGGCATGATCCTCGAGGGAAGACCCATGTCTCCAAGACACTCATCGCTGAACATGCCATCCTCTCTTGATGAGTGGAATGTCTTTGAGGACTGGGACTTCACGTCTTCTCCCCATGTCATCTCCCAGGACTTAATAGAGCGGTCTCTACACCAGAAGTTTCTCAACACAAGCTGGCAAGCAAATCGTTAAGCCTATGACATCACGCAGCCACTGGCCCACAAGGAGAAGGGACTGGGCCAGCATCCATGAGGAAGCAGGGCACGCCTGAAGAACGCGTGAACATTTTGAAGAGCATCTGACCTTCTAATGATGGAATATACCAGATGGAAGTGATCGCTTGGCATCAGTTACAGAGAAAGTGGCAGTGGCAGGGAACTGATGGCACCGGGCTGTTTTCTGGGCATGCCGAGGGAATCATCTGGATTGTCTCTTCCAAGTGACAGCGAGCAGGCATGCCTCTAACCCAGTTGCCTGCAACATTTCAACAGTTCCTGCAAAGCAAGAAACACTTGAATGTCATGAAAACACTTTCCTTAACTTTGGACAACGGTATCAACCTAGAAAGTCTTTCTGTGGACATTGGGAACTTGGGATGAGATGTCAACGATCTTAAGGAGGCCTACCGCATACGGCCTTTTCTCAGGCTCACTTGCAGAGTATAGGGTAATGCTTAGCCTGAGTCCAAAAGAAGGAGAAAAGGATGGAAGCAAAACTAAGGGTGTCCTGGAATGGGAGGAGAGAGAAATAGGGGCAGAGGGAGCGGGGAAGGGAGGAGAGATTTTGAGAGGGCACGCACAGGCCATGGCCCTTGCTGCTTTCTGGCCTGGAACTCTGAGGGTCACACAGATCAGAATTGCTCTCGTCTTGTCATGGTGGGAGGGAAAATAAGGAACAGTTGGATAAATAATACCTCCCACTGGAAGATAAGCCACAGATATGTCATGTTTTCTTTTTTAAGAAAATAACTACAGAGATGTATCTCTTCATATCAGCATCCTGAAGGGGAGTTTTATTTCCCTCTTTGGATGTGTGCTTCCAGCCTAGTACAAATATATTAAGATCAGAAGCTATCCAAGGACCAGAAGGGTCACTTGTACCCAGAACCATACAGGTACAGGGGCAGCTGTGGTCCAAGCTTGCTATCATTGTCCTCCAAGGAGACTGTTGCACAGGCAATGCCTAAGTTCAAGTCACCCAACACTGTCTTGGATCCTTTGGAGGTGGGTTAGATAGAATCCATCTATTAATAACTCTAAATCTGGCTTAGTGAGCAAAGAGATATACTCAATATGGTTGTGCCAGGGTGCTGTCCATCCCTCTCTAACAAAATGCCTAAGATCATCAGTTTAAGAATAGAAATGGCTTGTTTTGGCTCACAGTTATGGATTTTATAGTCCAAGATGATGTGGAACATGTTTTGAGACTTTGGTGGGAGGACTGGATAAGAATGGTAAGGGACTGAAGTGGAAGAAACTGCTCACCTCATGGCCAGTGAGCAAAAGAGGAGGGACAGTCCCCTTCAAGGGCACACCTTTAGAGAGCCAAGAGTTTTCCACTACGCCCTACTTCTTAGGGATTACCCCTCATCCAAGTAGTCCCACAGGAAGGGTATCAACCTTTTAACAAGTGGGCCTTTGGGGACACTTATCCAAGCCACTTCATTGGGTCTCTTGAGCCTTCACTGAAATTCTAATGTCTTGGTAGAATTGGAGCTTATTGTTCATGGATGAAGCTGTGACCTGGGCTTTGGTCACCTGGCCCAGATGCCCTCCCTGTTGGCTAAGAAGTCCCTCCTCAAAGAGACCTGGCCCCTCTGCCAGCTCAGAGGATCACACTGTGTCTTTTCTTGGGACTGCTTCCTGGAGGTTAGTGTGGATCCTGAGTGCCCTGTCCCCAGACCCTTCCCCGAGGATACCCTGGAAGGGAGCAGCTCAGATGTAACCATTTCTAATTCTGGAGCACAATACTCCATCGTCTGGGAGAGAGGAGCTCCCAATTGCAAACCCCTTGTCAGCGTCATTGTCCACACAGGCAAACTCTGGGAGCTCTGAAGCTCAGAAGTTTGGGAAAATGACATTGGGTGTCCTCAGAGGAAGGCTGACCTTGGTGGTGGAGTGCGAATATGCTTTTCCTGAAGCTGGGTGGAGAGGGGAGGGTTACCCACCTCTGACATGTCTGCTGTAAGAGGCAGGTGTTCTTGAAGATGGGGCTGGGCCCTGTTTGTTCACTGCTGTGTCCTCAGGACTGACAGCATCTCATAACTAATGGAAAGAATGAAGATCAATTAATTGTATGATGGCCAACCCTCTCTGCTCCAAAGGAAGTCTTGGCTAGAAAAATGAGTAGATTATGGGGAAACTCTCAGGAACTGCCAGATGTAGCTTGGCTGGGCTCTACTTTCAACCAGTTTCTGGGTTCCTGACCTCTCTCCTGGTCCTGTGGGCCTTCATGTCTTATTGCAGACATTAATGGAGGGAGGGAGGAAGTGCAAGGAAACATGGCTGGTGGGTCCTGGTTACTTGGATTCATCACAGGGGAAGCTTCCTGACACTTCATTTTCAGACTACCTGGGGCTGCAGCATTTCCTCCCGTTACAGGAAATTGGTTTCATGGTAGAAAGATGTTACTTACATGACACCATGGGAGAGCTAAGAAGTTTCTAAGGAACTATACGGTAGGTCTGTAAGGCTGAGCTGGGGTAGTAGAGGAGAGGACAGAGGGAACAAAGTGAGCCAGAGTAGAGCAGGACAGGTCCAGGGAACCACCACCACACCACCAATCAGCCACTAACTTGCTCGCATTGGCTAGCCATTTTTATTTCAAAGACTTGAGTCTCTTCCGGGATAGTACATATACTGGAGCATCATAAAATATTCTTGAACTTTGTTACAGTTAGTAACAAATTCATTTGGATTATTTTTTTCCCTGAAAAGTCTTTTCCCAAATATTTCTCATTGTATTTTGCCCTCATGTGAAGAAGACCATGATGGCCTGAAAGTTTGTACTTCTGTTAGACAGCTGTGTTGAAAGGCTAACCTCCCAGGGAATGGTGTAGGAGATGGGCTTTGGGGAGAGAGGTGACTGAGTCACAGGGGTGGAGGCTTCCTAAATGGAACTAGTGTCCTTAAGAAATGGTTCGTGTTAACTCCTTTCCACCATGTGAGGTCAGAATGAGCAGGCACCATTCCTGAACTAGAAAGCAGCCCTCACCAGACACTGGGTAAACCTCTTGGGCCTTTGATCTTGGACTTTCAGCCTCCAGGAATGTTGCCAATGTCGGTTGTTTATAAGTTAGCCTGTGTATGGTATTTTCTCAAGTAGCTTGAACAGGCTAGGGTAAGGCTGTGTTAGTAAAACATCAGGTAAAATCAACCTTTTGTTTAGGCTTGACCACTCCTTTGGTGGAGGGAATTGATATTATACGCTCATCTGGAACAGCTGCATCCTGTATTGCTCTCAAAAATAAGATTGCATGACTTGACATCAAATCACTTTTTCCTTCCCTGATTAAGGAATGTTTTTGTTTGGAAAATCTAGCAGAGACATGAAAATGCCACCACATGCAGTAGTCTGTATCATCATAAACCTTCCTGAGAGCTTGATAGAAACTCCTACCATGGGTTACGAAGATGGGCGCAGACACTGACTCTATTTTTCAACACATGTAAATGGTTTTTGGGATGTCAATAAAACAAAAATATAAAATTTTCTATTCTAATGTGACGAGTTAAGCTTTTAGTATCTGTTTTCATAGAACAATCTGGCAAGGTAAGATTGATTGGCTTTCTTCATTCCTTTTTTTAAATTCTATTCTTTTTTTTTCTTTTGCTGGTGCTTGGGATGAAAGTTTGCATGAGCTGGGCTAGTACTCTATCACTGAACTATGTCCCTAGTGCTTGCTGTTCATTCTTAAATTCTATGGGGATTTGAGTTTCCTCCGGTGTCTTGCCATGCCAGGGTCTGGAGTTGATGCAGCAGATGAAGTTGAGGCCAAAGGGTAGTGGAGATAGCTGGTCAGTAAGGAAAAGGATTTCATAAAAACAATGAAAGTACTTTACACACATATACCAAGATGCCAAGACAAAATTCATTATTTTGTATGATTAATATGCACTAATAAAATTTTTAAAAAGTAGAAGGGCAAGAGAGAGAGAGAGAGAGAGAGAGAGAGAGAGAGAGAGAGAGAGAGAGAGAGAGCAGTCTGATCCTCAGAAATGTCCTGAGGCAATGTTGAGGCAGCTGGGGTGAGACTGTCTCCTTGGAGGGATTCTGAATTGTCCTATTGGCACCCTTGCTCCAGTTCTTTCTTCTTTTCTCTCTCTCTGCCCTTTCTTCCTCTTCTTTCCTTCTCTCTTTCCTCCCTCTGTCCTTCTCTCCTTTCTTCACCCTTTCCTTTTTACCTTCTGACAAAGACCTGTGCTTGAAGATTTTATACCTGTGGGATCACATTTTGGTTTTGACCAAGTCTTTGCTCTGTGGGATCGCAGCTTCTGCCCCTGAGCACCTTTGCTCCATTTCAGCTTCCCTTGCAACACCAGAACAACCAAGTCCAAGGGAACATCTGGGGAAATTTTAGCAGGGGAATCAGGGCTGGGTGTTGCTTAATATGTGGAAAAAATGCAGTGTTTTCTTCTCTAAAGAACACAATTTACATGGCAGTCAGACTGTGGCAGTCATTGGAGCCTAGCGAGGTGGGTGGGTGGGTGCTGGGACTCAGCTAGGGTCTGCCCCGACCCTGAAGTATCCCACACAGATAGCACACTCCCCTGCTTCCAAGCTTTTGCCCACTTGGAGCCCTCACTCGTCATCCAGGATAGGTGTGGTGATGATCCAAGGTCTTGCAGGAGAGTTCAGGTGGGGTCACAGTCAACAGGAAGCCTGGTGCCCAGGAGCTGCCGGGCAACGTGGGTGGCGGCAGGAACTGCAGCAGCTGGTAGCACCTAGAATCCAAGCCCTGAGTGAACTGCACCCAGTTGCTTCCGGGCCTCACTCGCCAGGTGGAAGGGCTTTAGGCCCACTCAGTATGCACTTGTTTTCCCCTCTATCAGGTACCCGCATGACTCTCTGTAGCAAGCTCTGCTCTATCCATGCCTTTGTTTCTGAGGGTTTCCCTTGGTAGCCACTACGATTGTGCCAATGTGCCACAATGAGGCCTGAGGCAACATCTGTGAGGCCTCTGTGTTGGAGCATCCTGCCCAGTGTACAGGGACATAAGCCCAAGGCAGGGTGTCTATGGCTCCCTTGGGCTGAGGGAGCCTCTCCTCTCTGGGTGCCTACAGCCACTCCAGTGTGATATCCCAGATTTTGTTTTTTTATGAGAAAGGCAGCCCCCACCCTCACTCGTGCCAGTGTATGAAAAGAAGTCAGCAGGAAGAAATTGGAGAAACTGATGAAGAAATTAGAAAGTCACTTTATGAATCACTTTCAGCACAAACATATTCATTACCATCTGGGGTCATGCTCTGGTATTCACTTTTATTCCATGGGATACAGTGAGTTATATGCTGTACAATTATATGCAACTCTGGGGAATACAGAGGATCAGAGGGCTTGCGTCTACTTTCTGCGTATGTGACATGGGCCCTCAAAGAGAGGAATTGCTCTCTGCCTCTTTACAGCTCACACTACCTATCCCTGTGCTGACTATTTAGCAGGTGCTTAACAAATGTTATATTGAGGGACTAATTCAGAAGCTAAGCAAACCTTTGTTTTTGCTCTGCCTGTAATGATTTATTGAACTGTTGGTGGAGATAAAACACATCACTGAGAGACAACCTGAGAACATCTGGAAAACAGCTACACTCTTCATTGTGAAATATTCTTGTGTTTTCTCACGTGTTGACAGGACCCCAACACAGTGATTTTCTTTCCACTTCACCAGCTCTAATTCTTCCAGGCCTTTCTCTCTAGAGCCTCCCAGTTTCCCCAAGACTGATGTATGTGTTGGGATGTGAAGAGCAAAGACTGAGCAGTATTCTGGTGTTCCTGGGCCCTTTGTCTTCTCTAGGTGAGTACTGAGGTCACCACTGGGCGCTCAGCTATGTCCAGAAGCAAGGCCTGTGTCCTCGGGGGTGATCACTGTTGACCACATCAGTCACCTTTGGCTGGAGACCTAGAGGTTTAGGGCTGCTGTACTATCTCTAGGACCCTCAAGTGCCTTGGCCAAACTGTCTTTCTAAGAAAAGAGGAACTGTGCTTTTTTAGTTTTTTGGTTTTGGTAATGAATGGCCAGCTGGTGAATGTGCAGCGCCAGTGACCCAGAGGAAGGACAAGGTGAACCTGCAGTGGTGAGAGGAAGATGAAAGAAAAAGGGAGCGCTGGGCACACGGAACGTGGAGATGTGGTGCAGAGAGCAAGTGGGTGGAAGGCAGGATAGGATGTTCTGTCTTAGGAGGCTTTCCAGAGTTAGGCTTGTTCTCCCCTGGGTGGTTTTGATACATACAATGTTGGACACTTCTGCTTTCTGTGATGTCTCTGCTGTTGGCATTTCTGTGGGACTGAGACTGAGGACTCAACACTTGGGTTTAAAGAGTAGTTTTTCCACTTCCTGAATGCAAGGATGTCCCATCTTAAGTTGGGATGATCTCTTGCTTTTGATGGTGGCCCAGATGCTAACGATTTTAACGGAAATGACTTGGAACAATGTTCTAGTGAAAGGGAAAACACAGGCTAGTGGGACAATTAAACTATTGGGAAATATGGGGGCAGCAAAACATTTAAGGGTGGTGGGAAAGGCTGATTGTGACTGCATTGCATTCCCTATCACGTTGAGCCCCTTGTATAGGACGGGGATCAACACATATGAAAGTTGGCCTCTGTGCTGGATCCTTGGAATCTGGAGTAAGAGGTATTGTAACAAACAATTGAACAGAAAACTCTGAAAATTTTTTCCTGACCAGCCATGACTGTGGATCCAAGCAATACTATGTTCTGGAAAGAGAAACATGTCATGGATCAGTGCTGCTGCCCTCCCAAATCCTTCTATTCTTTTAAGATTGGGTCTGTCTCTGTAGTTTAGGTTGTTCCTGAACACACTATGTACCCCAGGCTGACCTCGAACTCATGGCAATCCTCCTGCCTCAGACTTCTGAGTGCCACCATGCCCAGCTAATTTTTATGTGGTTAATTAAACCCAGAGTCTTGGGTCAAGATGGCAGCTGAGTAACAGCTATGCAATGTCTCCTTGGGGCCTCACTTACAAAGTTGAGATTATAATTAAAAACTGCCTATTCCACTTAGCCAGGAGAGGAAGGAGCATCCCAACAATTGAAAGGAGGCCACAGGAAGACCAGAAATTCCAAAGACACATCAGAAGTGGAGGAAAACAGCAGCCCAGGAAGGAGCCCTAGGCCTACGGAGAGTGGCCATGAGCTGCCTATGGCTACATGTGGAGAAAAGCCCACATCCTGGAACCTCAGATTGAGGTAAGGAAAGCAGCTGATAGCCCCAGCCTCCAACAACAAGCCTGTGAGCACTGCAAGCTGCAAACGCAATGTGAGCTTCCCCTAGAAAAGGTCCTCTTAAGCTTAGACCAGAAACTGTGTTTGGCAGCCATAATAGGCAGTGACATAGGCGGGAGCCATTTTAAAAACAAGAACCCAAGACTGAACTGTTTAGAGTAAAAGTAGGCTGAGAAGAACACCTCAGGGTCACTCTTAAACACTGCCTAAGAAGAAACTAGAACAAGAGCTAGTTGTGGAGAAGAGAAAGACCACTGATTCCCTGGCAAGAGCACCTCCAAGGGTGTGGAGCCCCACCCTTAGCGGAAGGAAGCCAGGAAAGGTGAGAGAGCTTTGCTGTGGGGGCTGAGTGTGATCAAGACACGTCAGAGGCTATCAGACTGTTAGGTCCTCCCTCACTGTCTACTCCCAACACAGAACTAAGAGGAATTTCACCCTCCCACCCCATACTCATTCAAAGAAATCTCTCAGCCAGGCATCTAAAATTAAATCCCTTAACAACAGAAACATGGGAAGGAGACAGGGCAATAGGAAACCCACAGAAATGCCTGAGACCCCAGAAACTAATGTCAGGGGCCCTGAAGTAGTGGAACTCATAGGGAAGGATGTCAAAAGAAAATAAATGAGTTGAACAGCCAGTTCAAACAAGATATTCTCAAAGAAATGCAAGCAATGATCAGTGAACTTAAAGAAAAACTTGCTAAACAAACAGTGGTCATAATGGATACAAAGCATACTAAGCATATAAAAGTCACAAACAAAAAGTTGGCTGAGGCAAATAAGTAAATGCTACCTATGAAGAAACATTTTAATAGAGAAATGGAAAAGTTTGGAAAGAAATCTAGCTGAAACTCAGGGTATAAAAATTATGAAGTCGACTCAGATATTGTAAGGACAGAACTTCAGACCCTGAAAATAAGGCTGAGGAAACAAATGCTATAATTAGGTAGGACTTCAAAATTAGAAATGAGCAAAATAGCTAGATATAACAGATGATGGATGATGCAGAGAACCAATCTCAGATGTATGGGTGTGGGAAAAAGAGCAGAAGTCAGCACCAAAGGTATAAAGAATTTATTCACTGAAATCATGCAAGAAAATTTCCCAAATCTAGTAAACAAAATTAATTTTCAGGTACAAGAAGCTTATAGAACACCAAATAAACTCAACCAACAATGAGACTCGCTATGCCATATCATCATCAAAACATCAGAAATACAACATAAAAAGAGAATATTAAAAGCAGCGAGAGAAAAACAGACATTATTCTATCAAGGCAAACCCATCTGAATTACTGTAGCTTTGTCAATGCAAACTTTAAAGGCCAGGAGAACCTGGCGCAAAATCTTTCAAGCCTTAAAAGATAGCAAGTGTCAACCCAGGTTGTAATATTCAGCAAAATTATCCCTGAAAATTGAAGGGGAATTAAACATATTTCATGAAATATGCGACCACTAACCCAACACTGCAGAAAATGTTTGAAGGAATCATTGAGACAGACAAGCAGCACCATAGAACATGGAGGAAAGGAAACATCTAAAGAGAAAGTGTAACAAAAAACCAGATGTAAATTATTTGATTGGTATCCCACTAAAACAGTACCAGCTTTGTCATAAAATATGTGAAACTTCCCCTTGATAATTATTATTTTTATTAGTATATTAGTTTGCAAAACATAATAATTATATTCAACATGGAGAATTGGTATAAAATCTTAATCTGTGAGACTTTTTTGATGTTCATTATGTATATATATATATATATATATATATATATATATATATATATTTAGCTGGGGGTAGAGTGGCAGAAGGCAGGACACAGCTACCTTTCTAGATCTCCAAGGACCTTCTATTTCGTGAATCTAGAAGAAGGGATGATAAATTAAAATTCTCAGTTTATATTCATTTCATAGAGACAGATGGTCCCTGATTTATGATAGTTCAAACTGTGATCTTTAAAACCTGTGATGGTGCAAAAGTGATAAACATTCAGAAGAAAGCCAACACCAAATTTTGATGCTGGTTGGTCTTTTCCTGGGCTGTGGATATACTCCTTCCTTGAAATACGAGGCAGTGGCAGAGAACACAGCTCCCAACAACCAATGGACCATACTGAGCTATGGGACCAGTACTTTATGGTGGGTGGGGCAGCTAAATTGATATCCAGTAGGTTAGGTTCTTCAACAATTTCTACATGTGATATTTTCAACTGAAGGTATGTTCAGGAGGATATGACTCCTCTGTACATCAATAAGTATTTACATTCTGTGTGGAACACAGTAAGTACAGTAGTGGGGTAGTTTTGTTTGGGCACACTCATACCTGTCTTGGATGTTGTTGGTGTCTCACTTGGTCTCCAGGCTCACAGACCCATGCCTGGACCTTGGCACTGGCTTTGCTCTCTTCTGGGCTATTCCTCCCCCAGGACTGACCAGCTGGCCATTACAGACATTCCTCTTGACCTCTTGGAAAACTGACCTAAACACTCATCCTTAAACACACACATCCTGGTGATAAAGTATGGCTTCCTGTCTGTCTCCGGTGCACATTTCAAACAGTGTACAGTCTTACCCTGGAGAAGGAAGTGGTGAGATACTTTGAAATAATGTGGTAGGTCAGAGAAGAGCATTTTAGAGGTGTGAGTGCTACTTAAATTATATAGTAATAAAAATATACACGAACACTTAAGAGTAATAGTAAAAATAAATCAGCAAAGAAAGTGGACAAAGAAAAAGGATGGAGGGAGAATATGCCAGAAACCTTGTCCACTTCTAAGGACAAACGCAGGGTTTCTATTTGGGGCCTGTTGCCTAGTGAAATTCCACAACTGGAGAGTCATTTCTACTGAATTCAGACTTGTCCAAAAACCTCATGAGACCAAAGGCTTCTACTATTTTAATATATGGGTCAATGGAAAACAGTTGGAAATCTGGTAGTTGGTTATAGCCTCAGTGGCCAGGCCCTGGTCTGAATAGACACATTTATAATTTAGTTAATGCTCTAATAAAATTATACTGAGAGGCAGTTAGAAAATTTAAGTCACGATTTTTTTTTGGGGGGTGGGGTGGGGAGAGGAGAAGCATAGAGATGAGAAATGAAGAACTACAGTGGACCAGTTCTGGGACTGCAAGACCCTCGGTCTCCTCTTCTTTGTTGGTGATCAGGTGATGATAAGTCAAGACCTGTCCTCAGGTGTTTTCACTCTGCTAGCTCCCTTCCCTGATGGAGGTCATGATTAGGGGCCTGGCGGGGTGTGTTTTGCTTCAGAGCAAATTTGTTTCCACAGCTTAAGTGAGATGTCTGGATTCTTAAAAGCTGGAGGTTCTGGCTGACCTGGGGTGGAAACCTGTGGGGCATTGGGGTGTCCTCCTCAGGCCCCAGAAGTTTCCACCCCACTTTATCCTGGTGAGCAGGAAAGGTTTCCAGAGAGTGTGAGGTCAGCAAAGAGGAAGCCAGCATGAGGAACCCAGGCTTGTATGTAAAGGACAGGAGTCTACACACACACACACACACACACACACACACACACACACACACACACACACTCACGCACATGCACACTCTATTATCCCAGGTGTATTTATACACTGTAGGAATGTGCAACTGTGTAGCTCAGACCAGTTTGACATAGATGTTTTATGGCCTTTAGCCCCTTATTGAGCCAGGAGTTGAAGCTATAGAGAAGGAAGGAAGGAAGGAAAAAAGAAAGAAGGAAGGAAGAAAAGAAAGGAGGAAGGAAGGCTTGGGCTTTGGGTATGCACCTGAACCCCCCCTCCCCCAACTTTCCAGAAATCTCTAAGATACCTATTTTAGCTCTTTTAGAGAGGAAACATCATGGTAAAGACGGTAGGACTGAATTCTAAGCATCCACACGCTGTGTTTAACTAAATGATAAATTAATTAATGCATGTTTCCTAATCTGACTTTCTTTTCTGAAGTGATTCATGATTTTTAAAAATTTTACCCATACACCTTCCTCTACACGTAGTTGTTCAAGAGGTGAGATCAATTGGAAAAGGTGTGGTGTGATGGAGCTAAAATCAGAAATAATTTTTTGAAGGTTTTTTTTTTTTGTAGGAGGAAATATTTTGTTGCTTCTGAGGCGAAATTCTTGTCTGACAGAGTCAATCTGCAGAATATGACTTTGTCAAGCTTTTTCCACAGCTTGTCTGTGAAGAGTCTGGGCGTATGGGAGAGAAAGCATTTCCTCAGGTGGACCACGTTCCTTCCATGTGGGGAGGGAGCTTGAAGCTGGGCAGCCCAGGTATGCGTCTCCCTCTTCTGGCAATTCCTCTGAAATTCCCATGTCTTAGTCAGTTGTAGAATTAGAACATTTTAGATTGACTTTACTAGTCTGGGATATTGTAAGTGATTTTGAAAATGGTCCAGATCTTATCGCATCTTGCCCACTCTGAGGACAGGTGCAATGGTGTAATGGAATGTTCAAATAGCGCTACTGACCTTGTTCAGCTTTGATTCCAGACCTCTTTCTGATGCTTTTTTGCAAAATACCCATAAAATAATTCCTTTCTTAATACGACTGTCAGGCAGAGATGTATCCAGAGGTGAGGTACATCTAGAGGTGGGAAACATCTGGCTGTGGGTTGTCTCTGAAGGCTATATTCGGCCCATGGAATCATTTGATTTAACTAGGGCAAGACAACTGTCACATGGTTGATGTTTATGGGTGAGTTAATCGAATGTTTTACAAATACTGCAGACTAATTTTTAATTTGGTAATTTTGTAAGGCCCCTCGAATGATGTCACAAATATCTAAATGGCCCTTGGCAGAGAAAGGTTCTCTGCCCCTGCTTAGACTGCTGAGGGAGGGTTGTGAGCTTTTCAGAAGGAAGTTCTGTCTGTTTCACAGCACTGTGTTGAGATGGAGCTCTTTCATCAGCAGACCAGCCAGGTGAAATTGGTTCAGGATATCTACAGGCTTTTTGCTCTGCTGGGGCACAGTGCCCACCTCCCTGTGAACGGTGAACTCATGGGCAGGGTTAGCCTGGCCTGAGGTCATGGAGAAGCTCTCTCTGAATGGCTGGCGTCGTCTCCCTTCTCTCTGCTTCCCTTCAGACTCTTGTCTTACTTTCATATAAACATTATTATACACCTATGGTGGTTGTACAGGTCAATACCACTCATTTTAGACATTAATAACTTAAAATAGGGGCATATGACAAAAGTTACCCAAATTACCGACTCACACTTAATCTATCCCTAAATTTTATTCTGTTCTAAGTACCACTGGTGCCAAGGTCATTTGTTTTACTCTGTTGTACTGTGAGCGCCTGATTTGTACTGGCTAATAAGTATTCAAAAATTGGACACTTAGGAGATATTTAAGAATTCATGATGGATTGTTTCATTGTGGTTTTGTGAATGTGCCCCTGTTTAGAGTGTCCCGAAGTACAGTCCTACTGAGAAATGTCTCATCTCTAGTTCTTATCAGTCTCTTAAAGGCATATACCTCAGGTCCAAATCAAAGGAGACCATTTATCATGGTAAATAAAAAAGGTTTATTCAAAACTAGCTTTGGAGAAGATGTGAGAATAATTCTCCAAATCCAAAATTGTCCATCTCTCTGAGTTGCTCAGTGTACAATAAAAACCCTTATAGAATGGGCCAGAGGGGAAGGCGAATCAGAGAGGGCTTTTGATTGAAATGTAGCAAATAATCTGTTATAAGGGAGACTCATAGTCTGCTTTTGGCTGAGACTGGGGCTGTCAGAACCCTTGGGAAGGGTCTCTAATCAACCACGCTTGCCTTTATCTGTACACAGGATTTATCCCTCTTCTATGCTGCCCCCTCCCTCCAGGTTCATATTTACAACCGTTGCTTTTGAGGAAAGAGAATGCATCAAAATATCTTCAGTTCATTACAACTCATATCCAGATGCTAAGTACTAAATCTGGGGTGGGGTGGGAGGGGCAGAGCGTCTTGGCATTTTGAGCTGTCTGTGGACAAATTTGAATTTTAGGTTTGAAATGCCATTCTGTTCATATCCTTATTACTAGCTTGCTTGTATCCTCAGGAGGCAAAGTATTAGCCAGGGAAGGAACATTTGAATAACCATGCCTCTAGGGGTGGGTCACAGTGCCCTGCACCATGATAGCGGGCTGCTTGCTCTTGGAACCCTTGGGATTGGATTCCGTGATCCAGCCCCTGGTCCAGCCCCATCTCATCCAGCAAAGACTGCAGCCTGCAGGCACAAAAGACATCTGAGCATTATGAGTCACTGTGAGGTCCTAGACACTCCAAGAGACTTGCAGAACTGCATTCCTTGTCTCCCTGGTGGTGCAGGTGGTCAACAGACAGCTAGAGGTCTCAGGAGCCTCAGCAGGGGCTGTGAGGGCACCCTTGCAGCATTGGGCCCAAGGGTGGCATTGCCAGCCACTTCTGCCAGTTTTATACACTGGGAACTCACGCCTATACTCACGTTTCTGCTGCACAAAGTGCTTGTGGCTCTTTGTACCCTCTAGAGGCCCACTTGCTTCAGTTGAAGTGCCAAATGTGCCCCCACACTGCCTTTGCAAGGGTCCTTAAGACTCAGACGCCTTTTTGATGGGAAGGCTTTCAAGACCCCAGTAGATCACATTGAAGGAGATGCCTGGAGGCAGGACGAGAAAATGCTGGGAGCCCCAGGTAATGCTGACACACAGACAGATTTGGGACCACTACTCTGCTCAAAGCCTCTCACAGAGGCTCTATGTGGGTAGTTACTTTTAGGTTTATTTATTTATTTATTTGAATATGGATGAGCTGCAGATTCAATAACATGTTAATTACACACAATTTGGGGAAATTGTGTCTGTATAAATGATTTCCTACCACTTTTCCTCCCTCTTCTTCCCGCTTCCCCTTCCCACTCTCAGTATCTCTTCCCCTTCCTAGCTCTCCCTAATCCCTTTCCTACCGTCCCTCTTACATTAAGAGCCTTTTATACATCTACTTATGGAAATCTCATATGAGAGACACCAAACAATACTTAATATTTTGTGTCTGGTCTATTTCACTGAGCATTATTGACTCAAGTTGACCCCATTTTCTTGCAAATGCTCAATACCTTTCTTTCTTTTGGCTGCATAATGTTTTATTGTGTACATATCCCACATCTTCTTTATCCATTCTTCTGCTCATGGACAGGTAGGCTGTTTCCAGGATTTAGCTATTATGGATTGTGTTGCTATAAACATGGATGTGATGACTTTAGTTCTTTTGGGAAAATGTCCAGGAGAACAGTAGCTGGGTCAAATGGGATTTCTATTCTCAGCTTTCTAAGGAATCTCCAGACTACCTTCTATAGTGGTTGAACCAGAATGTAATCCCGCCAACAGTGTAGAAGCATTCCTTTTCCCCCACAGCCTTGTCAACAATTGTTTTTTAAGTTTTTTATTATGTAAGCCATTTTCACTGGAGTTCTTTAAATTTTCTTTCCAAAAATGATCTTTCAACCCAAGATTGTGGACGAGACACTACACAAGAAATATGTCTAACACACACACACACACACACACACACACACACACACACACACACACACACACCTTGCCTGGATTTAACCATGATGGTCCATGGAAGGATTTATGAATGGGGATTGTGTGTCTGATGGGCAATTAGGAGCTGGTCACCTGCCAGTTGCCATGGTGACAGATAATTGGCATCTCCAGGTACTTTCAACAGGCCAGATAAACCTCAACGGCTTTTCAATATCAAAATGTTAGTGTACGCACTCAATTCATCCAGCAATCTTACAGACAAGTGTTACTGTCACCCTTCTGTACAGAGGACACTGAGACTTGGGGAGGTTGAGTATCTGCCACATGACTTGGTGTGACTGGGATTAGACTCACATCTTGCTCATAACTCTAGATCTGGCTCCCTGGAAGGAGACTCCGAGGCAGATTCTCCCACAGGTGGTTGGTGTGAGGTGCAAGGGATTGCTGGTGAGGAGGGAGGGCTGCAAGAGAGTGTGGGTGGGCACGTGGTGGGAACTCAAGTGTAGTGCAGCCAGCTCAGCTCTCATGTGACTCTAGAGCACATGTTGAATCTGCCCTGTGGGCTGTGCACTCACCTTCTGTCCTTGGCTTTGGATCTCCCCGCTGGAGGAGACATAAATTCCTGGCACATTTGTAGAGGTGGCTCCTATCACTAAGAACCATCCTTTGGGGGGAAATTGCAGGCATGAACCTTACCAACAGCACCCATGGGATCTCCTGACCTAAAAGAAGGACCTCAGCAGAGTGGCTATTGTAGTGCAAAATGGTGTATACAAGCAGGTGTTGCAGGCTGGTGGAAAGAATCTACCAAGGAGGCAAAGGTAAGGTTAAGAGTTTATTCACTTTGGTATACACTGTCAGAGGAACAGAGGGCAAGTTCCAAGTAAGGATTTACACTGCCAGGATGAGCGATTGGGGTGTTTTATAAGGGTTTCAGGACGTGAAGAGGGCTTTTTGAGTAAGAGAATATTATCCATTATCCACGGAGGGTCTTGTAGTGCCCCCTTGTTCTTCGGGTAGTGCCTGTATTCTGACTAAAAAGTCTATATCTAAAATTGCAACTTGAGAGAGCACTTTTTTTTTTTTTTAGCTTTATAGACAGCCATTTTTTTCAGCTAGGAAGGTTTATGCACATCATCTTAGAGAGGTTGGGTTGAAACGATTTACAAATATATGAGGGGGTCTGTTTCTATATCCAGTATTACCTCATTGTCACAGGCCCCTTTGGTATGAGCAAACAAGATGGATTTCAACAGACGTAGAGTTTTAACTCTTACTAGGATTTTAACCCTCTTGTTGCCAAAAATGGCACCACAGCTGTGGCCCAGCAGCGTGGATCTAAGAGCCCTGGACTTTAACCATGAAACAGAATTATGACCTGTCCTGACCGTGCTGAGCCTAGCTGGAACAGTTCTTCAAAGGGGCTCTGGATTGTCTAAGGGCTCTAGAAACTTGACTGGCAGCCAAGAATGAGAATGATTACCAGGCGTCTCTCTACAGGGCTCCAGGACAGAGATCCCTTTTCTGGTGAATTTGAAGGTCACAGGGGCTGCCGAGGAAGCCCTGAGACTCAAAAGCCTTTCCTCAGAGGGTAAGACTTTGTATGCTTTTTAATGTTCTTTGCCCCTGGCAGGGTCTGGCATCTGCTTGCTCTCAGGGATGGATTGCTTACATGAGTGAACGAATGATGAATGAATAAGTGAGTAGAGTAATGACACTGCCAGCCCTCTTAACATCAGATCCCTGACCATACTGCGGCTTGAAAATCTTCCTGGGGAAGACTAGGGCCTTCTACGTGTCCCTTCTCAATCTTTCTAGGAAAAGGCTGCAGCTTGCCTATTGCCTTTCCCAGTATCTGGCTGTCATGTGGACGCACGGCTTGTGCATCCTTTCAAGTACTTACTCTGTGTTCCCCAGGGTCCTCCACTGCTGCTGTGTAGGTGAGAGGTGATGGGGCTTTTCCTCATGCCTGGTGACCCTGTCCAAGGCTGGAGAGGTGAGTCAAGGAGATGTGGAGATCGGGACTCTCACACATGGTTACCGTTACTGTTTACAGCCTCTTGAACGTTTGTGACTGCGGCCAGTGGAAAAAGGACTTCACCGGTGCTTATAAACTGTGAATCAGGGCCGCCTTCGCGAATGGCTTTCTTGCAGAGTATCTTATTACTTTGCCCCTGGAGGGAGGACTGAGGTGGCAGCTGGAACAAGGCACATCTGTGCCAGTTCCTGTGAGTGGCTGCCTGGCACGCTGAGCACTCACGTCAAGGTGGCTCATGACCCCGACTCAGTGTTCCAGCCCCTCCTGACCTGTGGTGTGGTGGGCGGTTGGGATGTGAAGCTGACTTTCCCCTGCTTGTCTCCACAATTACTCACTGCTGTGTCATCACCCTGGGCACGTCCCACCCACCTGCTGAAGGTCTTGCTGTCCTGGGACAGTCTATGCAGGGAGCACACACCTTCATTCTGGGTCTCTCCAAAATCTTCACGTGCCCTACAGAATGCCAGCATCCCTCCTGCAAGGGCACAACCTTCCCTATTCTGATTATTAACCGAGCTGTAGAATGGTGGGGGAAAGGGATGGCAGTGGAGGGGCTCAGCACCCTCACAGGCATGGTGACACAAACCCCAAGGCAGCCCGGTGGGAAAGGGTCTCTTTGTCCAGGGTGCCAAGAAAGCCACTGTGGAAAGCATTCTGGTCGCAGAAGGAGGGGCTGTTTCAGGCAAAGAGGACAGTGTGAGTGGCTATGAAATTCCAAGGCTTAATGTGTTACATCTGCCGGGACATTCTGTGGCCTTCAACTCTCCTACTTACTCTTCCTAACTGATCTTCATGATAAGCCTCTGAATAAAAACAGATGGGGCTGTTGCTTTCAATCTACTGTAGAGAAAATTAGAGCTCAGATGGAGTGACCAACCCGTGGCTACTCTGTGTCGAGAGCTCAGGTTCCTCTTCCGGCCAGCGGCAGCCCCTACCCTCTGCTGCCTTCTGATTCTTCGTGGCTTGATGCAAAATCTACGTCGCTTCACTCATCTCCTTTCATTTGCCCATTTCTTTTCCTCCCCTACACCCTGAGCTCTGCAACCAATAATCTGTGTGTCTGTATAGATCTTCCTTTTCACACTTTGTATAAAAATAAAATCACATGATATATGATCTTTTGTACATGGCTTCTTTCACTTAGCATGGTGTTTCTAAGGTTCATCCAAGCATATGTGAGGACTTCATTCTTTCTTATGGATGATTGATGTGCCATTGTATAGGTCTGACATGTTTGGATTCACTCATTCATTACTGGAGAGACATTTCAGTTGTTTCTTTCTATTGTTAACAATGCTGCTATGAATATTTGTGTCCAAGGTTTTTTTGTGGAGCTGCCTTTTCAATCCTCTTGGGTACATACCTAGGAATGAAATTGCTGAGACATACAGTAAACCTATATTTAATTTTTTGAGGAACTGCCAGGTTATCTTTTGAAGTGCCTGTGCTGTTTTCTAATGCCCACCAGCAGTACATGAGAAGTCCAATTTCCCCACGTTTTCACGAGTGCTTGTTATTTAAATCCTCCCAGTGGATATGAAGTTATTTCTCCATGACTTTGGCTTGCTTTTTCCTGATGTTGGATGATGCTGGGCACCTTTCCAAGCACTTATTGCCATTTGAAAATCTTGTTTGGAGAAATGTCTATTCAGACAGTTTTCTAATTTCTTAATCTTTTTTTTTCTTCAGTGCTGGGGGTCATGCACATATAGGGCAAATGCTCTAGTACTGAGCCATGTCCCTAGATCCAGGTTGTCTTTTTTTGCTGTTAAAATTTTAAGAGCCCACGATATATTCTAGATACAAATCCCTTGTAAGAAATATGATTTGCCAATGCTCTCTCCCACTCTGTGGGGTGACTTTTCACTTATTTAATTGTAATATTGGGGATCACACCTAGAGATGCTTCACCACAGAGCTACATCCTCAGCCCTGTTTATTGTGAGACTCTTAACTAATTAGCCCAGGATGGTCATAAACTTGTGATCCTCCCGTCTCAGTCTCCTGATTAGCAAGGATTAGAGGTGTATACCATTATACCTGGCTTCTTTTCATTTTCTTGAAAATGTCTTTTGAAACATAGTAATTCTTGAAATGTGATTGTATTAGTTTGGGTTCTTTCAAAAGGCAGAATTTAAAGAAATTATAACAAAAAGGATCTATTAGGAAGGCTTACAAATCTGAGGATAGAGATAGTCCAAGATGGTGGCCTGTGCGTGTGAGAGTTGGAGTGTCCCGTGGCTGCTCAGCTGCGAAGTAGGTCTCCCGTCAAGGACTGCAGGACAGCCAGCGAGGTGAGAGTCTGCTGCAGATCTCAGTTGTTCAAAGAACAAGGGCAAAGACTGGAGCCTGAAGACAGGCCACTGAAGATCAGTCATGGGCAGACAGGCACAAGTAAGACTGGAGTGAATCTGTGCTGACGATCTGCGGTGTGTAGCAAGTTGGCAACCATAGCCACTTGCGAAGGCGAGAGCTTTCCCTGAGGAAGAAGCTGTAACAATCTTCCCTCTTCCTTCCTTTTATATCCTTGGAGTTCCAGTTGGCCCTCCCACATGTGAGTGGGTGCTCTTCCCTCATTGGCCGGCCCACAAGTCACTCACACTTTAATCCAGATTGGTTCTCAATTCCCAATCTGGGCATGGTTCCCAAACCCTAATCCAGGGGTGGTTTCTGATTGCCTCAAATTGACATAATCTTTCCAGCATTCACAGTTGATGAGGTCTATTTTATCTATTTTTTTTCTTTTGATTGTGTGTCTGTGTTATCTAAGAAACCATTGGTTAATGAAAGGTTGTGAAGATTTCCCCCAGATTTTTTCTAAGAGTCCTGTAGTTTTAGGGTTAGCTCTACCTTCCGGCCTTTGATTCATTTTGAATTAATTCTTATATATGATGTGAGGTAGAGACCAAATTATTTTTGCATGTGGATAGCCAGTTGACCCAACACCAATGATTGAAAAAGCTATTCTTTACCTATGGAATTGTTTTGGCACTTTTTTGAATATAATAAATATGTAGGCTTATGTATCAACTGAACACAAATATGAGGCTTTCTTCCCCGTAGATTCTGTTGGAGTCCACTAATCTATACGGCTCTTTTAATGCAAGGCCCATACCATTTTGATTACTGTTGCTTTGTAGTAAGTTTTGAAAACAGAAAGTGTGAATATCACAGCTTTGTTTTACTTTTCCAAGAAACTCTGAGCCTTTTGGACATTCCTCTGAATTCTGAAATCAGCTTGTTAATTTCTACAAGGAAGGTAGTTCTTTTGTTATCTATATAGGAGTTTATGATATTCTGGTCTTCTTAAGCCCAAGAGATAAGCTCAGCCAGAAAGAGAAGAATCATTGAAAAAGTCAGACATTATGGAGACAGAGGAACGTTGGAGAGATGTGCAAAGGGAAAGAGTAAGGGAGTGGCTCAACGTAAGAGATTCCCATGGTGCCACGGGACAAGTTCGCTCTGATTGGATGACGCTGCTGGATGTAGGAGTATCACAGGTAACAGTAATTCCCAGAGTCCATAGAGCCATTTAACATCATTTACCACAAGGTTTCAGTAAGCTGGGGGAAAAAACTTAAGCTCATTTTGGGAACATTGAGAGAAGAAAAATTTGGCCTTAACCCTGTATTTATTCTGCCTTTAATTTTTGTACATCAGACTTGGTCTCCATACGCGTTCATTATTTTGGAGACTTGTGGTCACAAATAACATTCTGAAAACCTGTTCAAGTGTTTTAATATTGGATGTAAACCAAGGGCTGGACACCAGCAAGGGAGGACAGAATAAACCTGTTTCTTTCCCCATGAACAAGGCAGGGATGACCCACACTCTCTTAAATTGACATGAGGTAACACCTCGTGTCACTTTGATTTGCTTAATGAAAAAAGTCTTATTATAGTGTATATTTTAACAAATATCTTATAAAAGATATTTAAATTTTGAAGTGGAAAATGGGCAGGGTTGAGAAAAACTCAATGCTCTTTTCAGGAAGTTTGTGGTTCGAGGGGAGAGAACACAGCAGCCCGCAGGGAGAACCACAGAAAAATGAAACCGAGGACCCCTGAGACTTGCGGGATTGAGACTTGGGATTGATTTCTGGGCCAGTCCAGTAGCCAAAACTTCTTCCGGCCTTACGAGCCCTTACCTTACCTTGCCTCAGTTTTCTCAATCTTCAAAGTGAAAGTTTTGTGCTGGATGATCTTAGTAGGCTTCAGTAACCAAGAATTTGACTTCTTGGATGAACACAAATTAGCAAGGCTGTGGGCTCCCCTTCCTGTGCACCAGTGGTTGAAAAAGACCCGGAGAAAGAGAGGCCAGCATGTTCACTAGACCAGAGCAGCTGAGCTTTGGGGTTGGCTGTCTTTGCCACCCAACGACATCTGTTGGCTGAGAAGAGGTGTGGTTTTTGTTTGCAACATTCTGGTTTCCACACAGGGAATATTAACTCTTGGTTCCCTCTAGTTCTCTTACAGGAGATATCTTGGCAGACAGCATGGTATTTAGGAAGGGGCAGAAGGAAGCATGTTGAGAAGGTTGTGAATGGAAGCAGAATAAGACATGAGCACCTGCAGCTGAGGGACTTGCCCATGACCCTTCAATTGCCCAGCACCTTTGGGGCTGCTTACGTGCTGTGTGAATTCTCTTTCCAGCTTCCTCCACGGGAAGATGGGCTCACTGTTTGGGTTCAGATTTCAACTCTGCTGCTTATGACAACAGTGAACTTAAGAAAATTCCTTGACTGATCCAAGCCTCAGTTTTCCCACTGGCAGATGTCCGTGATGATGGTGTCTCTGGGAGTTAGATGAGGAGAAGCCTGTGGTTTCAGCATTAGGCCAGATCTCAATGCTGATCATTGTCACTTGAGGGAATGGCAGAGACCCCAAAGAGTGCGTAGAGCCTGTGGCAGAGAAAACTTCCTAGTCAGGGGGTCAACTTCCCAGGCATCAGGCCTCCCCAATGTGACTCAGAGACCGAGAACATGAGAACAGGAGCCAGGGAGCCTTAGGGGCAGAGGAGTTGGCATTAGGGGATAGTAAAGACCAGAACCAAACTCCAGACCAGATGCAACTTGAAGCTGACAGGTCTGATGCCCTGCCATAGCTGAACAGCTCAAAGAAGAGAGGTACTGTGTCTGTGGGAGACTCCTGGTTGTGCAGACACATTAGGCCTGGGATGGGCAGCATCCTGCAGGAGGCAACAGGAGGACTTCTCATCAAAGGGCTGAGAGAAACCACCAGCATGGCTTGGAAGGACCTTGTGCTCGCGAGTGATGATGCCCTAGAACCAAGAGTACACTAGGTGGGAGGGGGTGGCTGGCACGACCTCACAGGCACCTGGAAGCTCAGGTGTGGAGACTGGCCTTGAGATGCATGAGACTCAAATCAGTGTTCATTTCTGTGTCCTCATTCCTGTGGAGTTCCATGTCAACATCTGAGAAACAGTAGTAGTGACAGAATGATTCCAGGGCCTGCCCCCCATTTGGGACCCATAATCCTCCCAAGTACCCCTCAGTACATAAATCTCAAAGAACTCGATCCAGATTCTGGGGTGCACATGAAAATCAAGGGTAGGATTGATCCCGAGAAGCATAAATATCAGGAAAAGAGAGGGCTCTGGGAGAGATGACCCTTGTACTCCGGGGAACTAACTTTAACCTTCTCATAGCTAAGGTCCCACTAGTAATTTAGTGTACTACTCGGCTCTGCTGTGCAATCTAAAGGATTTCATGTTCTTTCTCATGTGAGGGGAAGCAGTCGTGGATTGGCCGTGGCACCTTGATTCCGTGCATCTGCAGGGCTGGGAAGCCCAGCCTGGGAAAGCAGCCCCTCTGCTGGTTACGTTGATTCTGCAGCGTGCAGAGGAGTCAGGGAGTGGGGAAAACTGTGGTGCATTCGCTACATATTACACTTATCCTGCGAGCTAGTGACTGGGTCAAATGTGACAATGTCCTCATTCCTGCAGAGATCCGTGTCAACGTCCGGCTCAATATCCCACAATGCCAGTCATATTCTGATATGGGATTGTCTATATCAGAATATAACTGAACGCCTGCTGGGACAGGAATACATAGTAGGAGATTTCATTAAGAAATACAATAAATGTTTACATTTTAAATTTATTGTAGCAAAAGACACATACTCTTGATCTCCCGCACAATACTCTTCCTTGTGTTGAGAATTGATAGGGGGAAAAGTAACATCCAGACACGACAAGCCACCATGACCATTGTGCACAGTCACCCTCGAAGGATGCTTTGAAGGGTATTGTGGATTTCAAGAATGTGTTGGGCTCTTTTTTTATGATGAAAATGAATATAAATTTGTGCTTGAAAGTTTTGAACTTTGAGCCAGAAAATCCAGTTCTTCAAATTGAAAGGTAGTATTCTGAGGCCAACCAACTCAACGCTGTTACTAGGGACACTTTCCCAATTTTCTATCCTTTAATCATCTTCAGAGAATTGGAAAACTAAGAATTGAGCTGGGAGCCACATTATTTGATATTTGACCCGAGTTTGCTTTTAACTTTTTAAAAAATTAAGTCAAAATCCAGCATCCCTCTGTGCCACCCTTTTCCAAACCACCTTCCATCTTCTTGCTCGTTCTCAGTGTTTGCCCTCCATCTCTCGAAAATGCCAATCTGTTCTCCCCAGCTTTCCAGCAGTAACTATCTTCCGACACCCTACCACGTACATGAGCCCTTCTCTGCCTGTGCCAGCCACTCTCCTCTCCCTTGTAATTATGCCCTCAATTTTGGTTGATTCTTCAGTGTATGTGACTAGGAGAGTTAGTAGTTCTCTCTCCTTCAGTTTGCTTGCCTGTCTATGCACCTATGCGTATTTTTCCTCAAGCCCTATTCAGTAATCATCAAACAGAGCAACATCCTGGTTCCTGAGCCTCTAAACCTCCACGGTAAGCCTTTCTCTAGCTCTGGCCCTGGTTTGCTGACCATGACCATATGTCTGTAGCACAGGCTGTGCCTTCTCATTTCCCGCGAAGCACCGCTTTTCCCACCTTTTCTCTAGAATCTTGACTTTCACAGGCTGATTTCCTCTTGCCTGGTTCCTGTCTCAGTTTGGGGAGATGCATCCTTCAGTGGAGTCCTGGAAAATGCATACAGTCATTTCCCCAGGTCTCGCCTAGCCATCTCTTTATTCTACCTTTGCATTTGACTAATGACTCATTGAGTGTAGAATTCTTAGACATGTTTTCTTTCCAGACATTCAAAACCATTTTTTGATCACCTCCTTGCTTCTAGTGCTGTTTTCAAGAACGTGTTAAGGGCTTTCCTACCCTTTGTATAAATCCCTTCGATATTTGTCTGCTTGGTTTTCTTTTTAGTATCCAGTGGGGTTTTTTTTTTTTTTTTGCATTTTCTTGTTGTCAGTTCTAGTGAGGATTCTTTTTCTTTCATTGTTTCATTTTTCGGTCTGGAAGTTCACACCTTCCAATTCTGTCATACCTCCCTCCCTTATTATTTAATTAACAATTTGTTCTATTATTTCATTTTGTCTCATTCTGGTTAAGCCACTTTTGTTTCTCAGCGGCTGAATTTTTTAGATGTAATATTCTGGATTTTCCTGTTGTATTATTTAACTTCTTGTTCTTTCTCAGGGATTTCCTCAAGTTACTCTTCCAGAAACTTGTATTGATTTTTTTTTTTTAGTTTGCTTCTACTGTATGTCTAATTTCTAAAAGGTTTCTTATTCTTTAAGTATTCTTGTTAAAATAACATTCTTTTCTTGTTTCACTTATGTAGTATTTTGCTTCACCCTGTGAGTATTTATTATTAATTTGTAGAAAAGTCTTATGTTATTCTGAATTGCCTGTTTCCTCCAAATTCATTCTCTCTCTCTCTCTTTCTTTCCACACTTCCATTCCTTTCCCTCTCCTCTTCTTCCTTACACTTTTGTGCTTTCGGTCTTTCTTTCTGTTATTTGTATTTCTGTTATCCATGTAGGGATTTTCTTAGCCTTGACTGGTTGTTCATGTTTAAAAATGAGCCACTAAAAAGCTACCTGGAAGCTTTTTAGTGGTGGAATCATTTGTTGAATAATGAGGTTCCAAGCCAGGTGAGAACTTACCTATTTTTCTTCGGTGGATCTTATATACTAACATTTTATCTCTTTTGTTTAGTTCCAGTCTGTTTCCTACATGGGAACTCTTTTATTACTGCTGAGAGGGTGTTATTGCTTCCCCTACCCCCATAGTCTTAGCAAAATTCCAATCCCTAGAACCTTGGGGTGTGATCTTACTTGGAAATGGGGTCACTGCAGATGTAATTACTTAGGTGATGATGAGGTCACACTGGAACAAGATGGGCTGTAATCAAATATGGCGGGTGTCCTAATGGGAAGAGGGGAGACAGAACAGAAGGGGAGAACATGTGAAGACAGACACATAGAGTAGCCATATTATAAAGGAGAAGAGAGGGCTGAGGGAGCCAACAGGAGCTTTAGGAGGCAGGAAGCTCTCTCTTCTGGGGCTCTGGAGGGCATGGAGTCCTGCCAACACCTGCATGTCAGACTTTCGGCCTGTGGAACAGTGGAGAAACGGGTTCCTGTTGTTTTAGGCCACTACCCCATGGCACTTCGTTAAGGTAGTATTAGTAAGCACACAGAGTGAATGTGCGCATACACAGCTGCTTGCTCTGCTCCTTGTGCGCTGAAGAGGTCGTGTACATCGCTCCTCCCCTGGACTCCACTATCAATTTGGAATCTGGCCCTTGTCCTTCTGTGCTTGATGTCCTTGGGCCTGGACTTTCTTTTCATGTAATCACTCTTGAAATTTATTGGGGTGTGGGTCTAGGATCCCGTGTCCTCCCTGCTCTGGCTCCCAACTAATATCTGTGCTTCTGCTTCAGTTCCTTCTTGAAAAATAACCAGAACTTCCAGTTTTTGCAGAATCTGCCCTGTATCTCTGAACATGAAGTTTCTAAGTGTTCCAGTCCCTCATTCAAAGGTCCCAGTTCTGAGAACCTCTTAGGCCTTTCAGACGGAAGTGAGGGTGCTCTCTCCTGGCCCTCTGAGCATAGTTGTCTTTATTCCAGGCTCCTGGAATTTCCCGACAAAGGAAGCAATCTGTGTCCCATCATCTTGGCATTGCTCCATCTCATAGCTGGCTCTTCTCCACACGATAGCCCCTAGGTATATATTTCTTGAATAAACAAAGGAACAAATTGAGATGATTTGAAGCAAAAATGGGTGGATGTCTAATCTCATACTTAAAAAAGAAAATCAATCCCATAGCTAAGATTATTAAAAAAAAGATCCACCCATTCTTTGCAAATGGAAATGTACCTTTCAAACTGGAAAAAAAAAGAGTCCAACTGGACATTTGATGTAGTCCTATAGTTATAAAACCAAGCATCTCTTTGCTGAAATTGTTGAATGCCAACTGACTGCAAAAAGTTCCTTGGCTCTTTTCACATTTGGATTTGACATCTTTAAAATTAATCAGCTGAGCATGACTTACAGCTTACGAAATTCTATTTTAACTGGGCAGGTTTACACCAATTTTCCTAGAACTAGCTCAGCGCTGACTATGATTCTACTTCATGCAATCTTCTCATTTGCTTCAAACGAAGGGTTCACACCCCCCTCATCACTGATTCAAGATAAACATAGAATTCCTCATGAGGCTTTTCTTTGTAAATGCCAACTGGGTATTGATTGTTACACAGGGCTTTCCACACACTCACAGCTGAAGATTTGCTTTGACTCCAAGTCCTCACGCGTGTCTCCTGAATTGTGCTGTGGCAAACTTTCCTAGCTTCAAGTTAACATTTCAGGTGTACCATGTCACTCAGAAACAAAGATTTCACTTCCCATCTGTTTTGATTTGAAAAAGCAGGATGGCCAACCCTGTTACTAGAGCAGAAGAAACAATAGAGCTCTTGTGGGAATTATTGTGGTTATGGGCTGATCTGCTAGTCCAAGACTTATTTTTAAATGGGTCTGCTTTGAATAGGTCTGCTTAGTGTGTGAGGCAGGGCTCCTATGGTTGTGAATATTGGTAAACTAAATGAGTTGAGAATTAGTATAGAAAATGAGTAGCTATCTGCCCATGTAACTACAGGCAGAGCTGAAATGGAAAGGGTACAGCTATACTCTGAGGCAGACTTGCTCACGAGGAGGTCTGAAATCAGGAAGCCAATAGGGCTTCTTACCTCTTCTCCTTGCTCTGTGCTCTCTGACTGGTTTCCTTTAAATAGCAGCAAATATGTTAGCTCCCAGATCACACCAGAGAGGCCAAGAATGCTCTAGATGCAAGGTGAAAACCCTGGAGAGGGTGCCCATTAGATCTCTCGTGTGCTGTCCCTGTCCCTGGGTGACGCCAGAATGAGCTGCAGGAGGGTGGCAGCTCTCTTTGACCCTTTGATGAAGGTAGGCAAAGGTTGTTTCCAAAAATAAGGGACGAGCTCTTACATGACCCAACAAGACCCAAAAGATATCCATGTGTGACTGGCACCATGCCCTTCCTAGCCTGCTGGGCACCAGCCATTTGGAATGCAATGCTAGTTGGTTGCCCTCTCAAATGTTGCTGGGTATAGCATTATTTGTGTAGCAGAAGAAGTTCACAGATGATGCACATCAACATGTGTGTGTCCGAAGTGCCTAAGGAGAAGGGAGGGAACAGCTGGCCCACATGTACTTCTGTCCTTGTCCCCAAGTTCCGGGTGGGCCTAAAAGCAGAGGTGGAGAATCTGCAGATTGGAGCAGAGAAGAAAGGAGATATCAGGAAGGAGGTGGAGGCCAACGAGGTTGACACAGTCTAAATCCCCAGGGACTGACGTCAGATTATCTGGGACATTATCGGGACACTTGCCACTCATTCTGAGGATGAGGAATGTGAGTGGCAGAGGCTTGGCTGGCTTTTCTCAGGGCCTGTGGTTCTTTAAGAGCAAAGAAGCAACTGAAGCTTCATTCCCAGACAGTTAACTTTCTACTCTGCCCCTCAGGAAGGCTTCAAACAGGCAGAGGAATGGAATGAGAAACCACAACTGCCCCCTGCCTGTGGGTCAGTGGAAACCTCCAGTCTTTCTCACAGGTCGGGTTTACAATTCCTCTTTTCCTTGAAATAAGAGCTGCTTCTTTGGAGCCCTTTACTTGGAGCTTGCTTTGGAATCTCACACATTCCTCTTTAATAAAATGAAACTCCAGTTTCACAACACCAATCAAGTCTGCCAATGTAGTAGCACACGCAGACACCTGCCACGACCCTGGTGAGAAATAAAAAGGGATTCGTGCTTATAGACATTGGAAAACGGCTGCTAAATACCTCTGCTACTTCTGCATGTCTTTGCTTCTGTAGCTTACTGGTTCTTCTTCCCTTGAAAACTTTTTCACGGGCTTCACGCTGAGCCTGTGCGGAGTAGACAAAGGGAGGAGGAGAAACCGACACTGTGTCACAGCTGCTAGCTAGATCCTGAACGAATCTGGTGCTGATACATCTGTCTTTTCCCCCACTTAAACAAAAGACTCTCCCTGGAATTCATCCTGGTGAATTGTGACTTCTGTGGTACCCAGGCAGTGGGGAAATGGAGGGAGGGACTTGCGAGAGCTGGTGTGGCTGTCTGGCAGACACGACCCTGCAGGGGTCACGTGAGCCTCACTTTGCTGCCTTTTCTGCCTTTGTTTGGACAGGTGAACTTCCAGATTCAGTTCATCACAAGCCTGAATGTGGTGACCTCGGTGGTGGGCACAGGACCCAGGGCTGAGGAATGTTAATGGCAGATATCATAGGGGTACAGCATCGAATGATTTGCAGCTAGCTCATTACAGGCAGCTCCTAGAAGTTCCGGTGACCATATACTCCCTAGACGTCTTCCACTAACATTTCTCAATGTTCTCACAAGGCTGCCGCCTACAATGTCAGGGTCATTCAGGGACGGAGTTGCAGTATCTGCACTCTCTTCTCCATCGGCCTAGACTTACTGTATTGAGTTCAAGTAAACAGATGCTATTTGAGTTTCCTTCCCCCACTTCTTTTAAGAATACGTTCAAACTCCATTTAGGGGTGTTCTTCCACATTCTGTTTGTGGTATAGACGGGATGTTGCAATAAATCTTATTAGTCTGTCTTTGCATGGGATGACTTGATATGTGTGCTTGTTTGGTGTAGATTGGAAACATCAGCGGGGATTTCTCAGAAGAAGTTCCGAGAGGAGGTACGACAATAGAGGCTGTCTTTTTAAGAGGAGTAACTCAAAATCTGAGAAGGATCTAGGCACAGGAAGCCGTTTAGGCGGTGGTACTAGATACAAATTAAGAACTATATTACATCAATAAAGCCCTCTGGGCCCACTCTTCCCTCTGTCAGTTGTGTGAGATTTGTGAGCATGGGTTGGTAGAACTGAGAGAAACTTCAGAGCAGATATGCCTCTGCCAGCTACTAGCTGTAGGACTGATGTCCTGGTTTACTTGGTTGTGGGTCAGGGCTGCTCTCGGCTCCTGGAAGCACCTGTTTCCTTGCCGTGAAATTCTGTCTTGATGTCTTCTTCAAAGCTGGTGTCTTTGTTCATTTGTGCTGCTATAACGAAACACCCTTCTTGTGGTTTAGATCTGGAATGTCCAAAAGCCTCATGTATTTGGATGCTAATGTGGGTGGCTTATAAATAACAGAAAATCTCTCAACCTCCACTGTGCTGAGGGCTAGAAGTTCAAGACCAAGGAGCTGACGACTCAGCGTCGGGTGAGGGTAAGCTTTCTGATTCACGTATGGTGTCACTTCTTTGTATCCTCAGGTATGAAGAGTCCTTCTGGGCTTTCTGTTTTTGTCTTTTGTCTTTTTTGTTTTTTTATTTGATTTTTATTGTTTAGAGCTGAGGACCGAACCCAGGGCTTTGCACTTGCGAGGCAGGCGCTCTACCACTGAGCTAAATCCCCAATCCCTGGGGTTTCTTTTACAAGGGCATTACTTCCATTTGTGAGGACTCCATCTTCACACCCTACTCACCTCTCAGAGGCTTTACTTCCTAATGCCATCATCTTGTGTGTGTGTGGGGGAGGTAGGATGTCAACACATGGGGTTTGGGAGCGCGCATTTAGACCACATCAGCCGGCATAGAATCTTTCTCCTAGTCTGCTGTGACAGAGATTTATGGAACATAAGTGGTCATTGGAGTGACTATCTGACCTAATCAAGAGAGGGATATCCCTCACCCACATCATGTTCTACTGGCCAGAGATAGGGCTCAGTTTTCTCTGAATCCGAAGAGAGGTTTTAGACAAGGGTTCTACTCACTGGGGTCATCTTAGGATTCTGTCTGCATACTCCTGTGTCTCCAGAGGCTTCTGTCCCCCAGCATGCACAGGTGGGTGCAGGTTTGAACCGTTTGTGACTGATTGCCTGTGAAGGGTGATGGGAGAGGCACTGTGGAGCTTTCCATGCTGAGATTGCCCGCAGAGTCAGGCCAACCCAAATGTAGAGGAGTTACCAGTGCCTCCCTACCACTTCCCGAATCCCACAGCAGTGCGTATGAGTGGGAAGAACTCATGTTCATTCGGCTCCCTCGCAGTCGTGGTGCCTCGGAAACAGATGTTTTAGCTTTCAAATCTGTGCAGTTCAGAAAAGGACGTGGGAGGTTAGTGGGAAGAGACACCAGGGACCAGTTCAGTCCAACACTTAAGGTGAATCTGCACTGAGAGGTTCTGAGACTTACTAGGTCCTTCAGATGGCTTATGAGTCCACTCAGATGGCTCAAGGGGTTCTTCAGATGGCTTATGGGGTCCCTTCAATGCCCAGGCCCAGACTCAGGCCTTCTGAAGTTTAGCTCAGTGCGGAGTTTGGGGTTGTTTTCTCCTGGGAGAAGGTAGCAGGAAGAAGTTGGACCTTTCAGTGAGAAGTATTAACGATTAAGCGAGAAACCCGTGAGAACCAAAGTTCTTATTAGTATGAGAAATTTGCCACCAGCTGCCGTGAGTTTCCAGGAGTTAGTGGAGCCACAGATGATCTTGAGATCAGGGTTATAGTTCCATATTAAAGAACTTCTTATTGAGTAGAGTGTATTTGTTTCTTTAAATTTTGTTCAAAATCATTTATCACCTTTGCTATTTAAATGACAATAACTTCGAATACCAAGGAATTAGCTATTTTGAAAAAAAATTGTACTGGAAAAAAGGACCCACAAATAGGAGCACATAGGTTGCACTGGCTCAGTTAATCCCAGCGTAGGACACAGGATCATAACTAAAAGTTGTCTTGTTTGCAGTGGGCAATGTAGAGTGGGCAATGTTGGGGAGACGTGCTCCCTTGGGCTAACCTTGTGGGTTGTAATAGACCTGGCGATGGCAACAGCTTGGTTCTATAAGGGACCCAGTCTGTAAGTGTGCAGTGGGCAGAGGACTCAGATAAAAGACCAGAGCCCCTTCAGAGAGGTTGGCCCCCACATGTCACATGAGTGGTACAGTTCTGTGAAGTTCCTGTTGCATCTTTTCCCAGAAGATGATGTAGGGAAATCCCACAGTCCAGTCTCCATTTCTTGCTCACTCCTGCATGCCATAAATAAACCCCTGAGGAACAGGACAGGTGGATCCCTGGAGGGGTAGGGCATAGGCATTTTCTCTGGGGTGCTCTCTCCTTTTTCCCCTAATGGGAAAGAGAAAAGCCACCTGAAGGAGCTAACCATGTCCCAATTCCTCAAACGTGGTTTTCAAAGTCTTAAAGTCAAAATTAGACAGTAGGTGTCTCTTGATATTTTTCATTAGCTGGCCTTTTGTATAAATTAAGTGATGGTAGGGTAGAGAAGTTTGGGGGTATCTGCTACTGATTTGGAGGGAATCGGTGATGTTAGTTTCCCACTTTGACATGGATTTTCTCATCAGTAAAATGGGACCATAGTTTCACCTAACGAAATAGGAATGTATCTATTTAAAAGAGTTTAGGGTGGGAATATTTGTAATAAAAGACATCCGTATATTAACATACCCTGAAAAGTAACTGCTTTATAGAAATTCAGGCTTTTTTAGTCAAGGATTTTCTTGGTTTCATTCTTCTGCACCTGAATAACAATAAGTGCAATGAGGATATGGAGTGAAATGAATCCTTGTATGTCTCTGTGGGAATGTAAGCTCATACAGTCACTACGGAAATCCGTATGGCGAGTCCTCAACAAACTAAAAACCTTTCCTGGTACATTCCAGAAAGAGTTAAAATCATCACGCTGTAGTGACGTGTGCATACCTTGTTTACAGCAGCACAATTTGCAATACCTAAGCTCTGGAAATGGCCCAGATGCCTAGTAACAGACAAACGAATAAGAAAAATGGAGTATATATATATATATATATATATATATATATATATATATATATATACAGTGGAATTCTATTCAGGCATAAAGAAGAAAATTCATTGTCATTTTCAAATAAAACAGGTGGATATTGAGACTACAATGTTAAATGGAATCAGTCAAAGATGGAAGTCTAAATATTACTTGGTTGCTCTTATATGAAAACCCAAAATATAAATAAAGAGTAAAATAAAGGAGACATGGTACCTAACAAGGAGGCAGAAATTTTGGAGATGGGGAAGGGTATCAGGAAAAGAAGATGAGGGAGTGATGGGGGTGAAAAAGGATAAGAAATGATCAATATAGGAATATATACACCGATTTCCCAAGATGAATGTGACTATTATGTATTGCAACCATTCACCAATGAAGAAGAGTTTTTTTGAAATTCTGATGCGGATAGCCATCCTTGTTTCTCCTAGTGTGTGTCCTAGAATGAGACCAAGCCTCACAATCAAAATCATTATATGTAGAACTTTTTTAAAAAAAATGTAGTTTCCTTTTTTGCCTTTCGCTGGCAAACAGGGCTTTAGTTAGCGGAAAGCTGAAGAGATTTTAATTGCTGGTCTTTATATTTGAAAGGGGAGATTATTAGGAGAAGTCTCAATTCAGAAACTTCAAGAAGAAATGGGAGGGTGTGGTGAGGGTGGAGAGGGGGATTGCATTTCCTGTTTTCCTTTCAGATGGTGTTGGAAAACATTGCAGGAAAACCATGGATACCCAAAATCCATTCTTTTTGAGCCCTGCCCAAAAGGTGACGGGTAGAAGTGGGCAAGTTTTTTTTTTTTTTTTAAAAGAGTGGGAGTTTGTAGAAGTCCAGCTAAATGCTTGTAGGCTGAAGGCAGCCTTCAGAGGTGACATCAGCTTGCAACAGAGGCCAGAAGCAACAGAGCCCAGAGTCTGGTTTTCATTTACAGTTGAGTCTGTCCCGCAGTGAGGAGGGGGGAGGAGGGGTCTAGAGGAAGGGAGGAGGAGGAGGAGGAGCTGGAGGAAGCCCTGACTGTACCCCTGGACCCCATCCAGCTGGGACTCAGTCTCACCAAAGCCTGCTCAGTTTTCTGGGCTCCAGCCTCCGCAAAGATTCCAAGAAGAGTTTGCCTTCTGTTCCCGGAGGGAGTCCCCTCTACTGTGGTGTGGAAAGAAAGGCTGCAGAGAGAAAAGGGGACGCAGTGAGTGTGGAAATATGCATCCTGGTCGGACATAAGTCAGTCTCGAAGCCCAGGGACACGCGTCTTCAGGTTTGCTCAGGGTAAGTGCAATTTCTCCTGTTTCAGTGGGCCAGAAGGAAATGCTTTAAGTGGGAGGTCGCAGCTTCGAGCTGGCTCCAGTGGCTTTTATGAACACTCTGTTCGTCAGTTTTCTCTACGTGTTTTGGGTTTCTGGAAGATTCCACCGAGTTCTCTTTCTCACTCGGTGCCAGCTGGGTTTCTTTAAGGTGGTGAAGATCACGGGTTACCCGAGAGTATAACGGGTTTTCCGCCGCGTGCCTGCCGGCTGTGCACGCGCACCCTGTGCATTCCTCACTGCAGTTAGTGCTTGTCGTTTCATGATTTATTGAAGCCGTCTCCTCTTTCCTGGCCTCGACTGGAATCTGCTTTGTTTGCAGAAGTGTCGTGCCTGGCACTGTGGAACTACCTGTTGGGCAGAGCCGTTGGGAGATTGTCTCAAGGTGACACCAGATCAGGGTGCAGCCTGTAGGTTCCCTTGACTGGTCACCCAAGGGAAGTGGTGGTGGAACCCAGCTGTTGCCTTCATGAGTTTGGGGCGATCCTGGTGCCTAGGCTCAGGGCCCAGTCCAGAGTCACTCAGCCATGGCCACCAGGGCTTCATCTTTTCAGGAATCTGAAGTCACTTTTGGAGACATTGTCCTTGGGGGTTGCTTAATGGAGCAATGGGGTCAGAAGAGGAAGAACAATGTGGTGTTTGGGCCACATGCCAGGTGGACACAGCAGGGCTGCAGGCTGGCCTGTGTTATCCAGATGTGACGCTAGTGCCAAGCTGGGAGGCCCCAGGGCTATTCCCTGGCCGGGAGGACCTAGGGTGGGGCTCCGGTCCTCTTTCACTGAGGATGGAAACTGTTCACGGTTGGTTGCCAACCTGTTTTGGGGACCTATTTCAAGCTACTATGTTAGAAAATTGACTGTGATTGAGGCTGGGGTGGGGTCCTAGGAGAGCCCAGGGAAGGCTGGGAGTGGCTGAAGAAAGATCAGACTTTCATAGTCAACTCACAGGAAAGAGTAGAGGCTGGTCTGGACCTGACCTTAAATATAATCTGTTCTGGGTGGAGAGAGCCTCGTATCCCTGGTAAGTCAGGGACAATGACCTGGGCCAACCAGTTTTGCTCCCCAATCACAGTTGACTAGATGGGAACCTCAGAGTCTCAGAGCCTCAAGGGAGCCCAGAACACATGATGGTGGACACCACTTTCCAGAGGCCACTTCTCAGCACTGCAAAAAAAAAAAAAAAAAAAAAAAAACCTGAACAGAAATGGCTTTAAAAACAAAATAAACTGTTTTTAACCAAGACACTATTGAAAATAAGTGAACTCATTTCTGCTGATGCTACTGGGACTTCCAAGTTCTTTGCTCGGCAACAGATAAGCACTGATCAAGTTGCTTTTTGGTTTTAAAGATGAAGAGCCAGAGACTCAGAGATGTTGAATTACTTTCAGGGTCACAGAACCAGTGAGTGATCAGGAAGCAGCATCTGAGAGAGCTTCAGGAGCGCAGGAGGGCCAGGGTGTGTGTTTGTCCCCAGATTTGAAACGTGCGATTTGATTTTTCTCCATAGAAGGAAATTTCTTTCTGTCACTTTCTATTAAGAGTACCAGGAAAGTTGATTTAGACTCTGGGAGGATCTACCAATGAATGGGGGAAGAAGTAAGGCTGAATTCAGGGTGGGTCAGCTCTGTGACAGGCATACTTCAGGCCACCTCAAGGGTATGGGTTGGGAGGTGAAACTTTTACAAGAAATTTAATATATAAAAATAATGGTCCCATTTCTGGGCATCTCTGTTAGGCCATAGTTTTTCATCACTGTGATCTTTACGTTTTTCTTTACTTCACTCATGGCAGTGAGAAGCCATCAGGTAGACATTGGGTATAGAAGAAGACTTGGGCAGGATGCCATGGCTGGGGTGGTCATGTGGCTTTTCTGAATATTTCCTGCCTTGGAGAGTGTGGCCACTGCACCTTCAGGGAGGGGACTGGGGAATCCTCTAGCATGTCAGCTTTTGGCCAAGGCTTTTCTCCCATTTGGAAGATGTGTGCGCCTATCCCACCTTGGTTGAAGCCCTCAGTGAGAAGATATAGGATAAATGTCGAAACCTGGGGTCTTCATGCTTTTGAGATGAAGTTCTTTTTTTCTTAGTTCTAGTATTTGAAGCCGGAGCCTTTACCCTGAGTTATATCCCCAGCCTTTCATTAGGTTTTTTTTTTTTTTTTTTGAGACAGAATCTTAAGTCACTGTGTCTCCCTGAGTTGGGCTCCCGCTTGCGATGCTCCTTCTACAGCTTCTCAGAGTGCAGGGATTACAGGTGTGCTCTACCAGGCCTGGCTAGCACCTTTCTGAAGAAAAATTGACTTCAGTTTTATTATCTTTTTCTTTATTTCACTGCATTTGAGTGGCTCATTGTAAGTGGCTTTTATATTTCATATATCAAGACTTAACAACGTTATCGATGGTCGAAGAGAAAGAAACCCTTCCGGGCATTCGACTCTCAATTACCAATGTGTGGTACGATGAGGCTTAGCTTGGATGTGGAGTATACAGAGGCTGGCACTTAAAGCAGCCTGAAATGAGACCTCTTTCCTGTCTGGAAGTGGGCACAGATTGTTTACCACGAGGCTTCGCTTGCTTCCGTTTTGCTTTCAAATCTTTGGGCGACTCAAGAAAGTGTAGCATTACCAGTGGTCTGTGTCATCACCCACATTTATGTGAAATTCCACATTTAGGATTTAAACCTCATCAGGAAGCCCTGCATTCTGTGGCAGGGGACTTCCTCGAGGGGACAGGATACTAACCTCTTCGTCAAACTATCTTTTACTTGAGAAGAGTCGCTATCACTTCTCTGAAGAAGGCGGCGAGAATTTGGTGTCCCTTAGAGGAGAACAGCTGAGTAGGACACTGTGTACCGGGAGGCTTTTCCACACTGACCTGCTGGAACAAACTTTGCACAGAGCCCTGGCTGTGGCAAGCAGGCAATAAAAACACACCACTGCTGCATAAATAGTTGACGATTTGAGGAGCGATCTGACATTTAAAAATTCTATTCCTAGCTCTAGCTAAGAAAATCGGAGCCCAAAATGATTCAGATTTAATCCAGGGGAACTTAAAAAGTTTCTGTTGATTCCAACAGCTGAAAAGTAGGTGAGGAAAGTCCTGTGTACTCCCAGGTTTCTAGATAAAGTTTTTTTTTTTCTTTTACTATAAAACCCTATGAGACACTCCCACTCTAAAGACGTCCTTCTAAACCACGGTAAGGAATGTCTCAGTCCACAGGGACACCCTAAGGTCTTGGTTTTGCAAATAGAAGTTCTTCGTAAGCATTTTGTTAATTTTCAAAAGTATAATTTTCAACACATTTTGGCCTCATGGGTCTAGTTTGAGAAGGAGACATTTTCATCCTGGGCTAGCTGGCTTTGAAGATGTAGTTTATTTTTCTCTCTCTAGAGGGCAGTGTATGCCTCAAGCTCTAGAAAAATTTCAAGGTAGAGTTTCTCAGGGTGGAATCTCAGGGTTGAAGGAAGTCGACTGATAAACGCATTGAAGGAACTTGTGTGTAACTTTAGGCCGTACCTAGAGACCGTTTCAATACATCATCATCATTACCATTATTAATGTGGCGGTTTACATTATGTGAAATGGAAATCAATTTAGGATTTTTTCCTTCTATGGTCAGGGATGAGCGTATTGAAATAAAATTATCCCAGTACACAAGACAGTCTGTGCTCTAAAACATTTACATTACAAGATCATGAAACAAGTGAGAAATTTGGAGGGAAACAAAATTTTAATTATATTATTACAAAAGTTTGAAGGCGCAGCCAGGTGTTTGGGAATCAAAATGATTTGTATGTGCATACCACACTCTTTGTCTAGGTAAAATTTTTGAATTTTAAATATGGAAGAAATATCAAAATTAGTTGATCTAGTAACTCAGGAGTTTTTCATTACCTATCTTTGCTGAGTGGACAAATGACTATAGCATATTTTAAAGAAATTTACACAAGTTGCTGGAGGAATAGAAATTTACACAAGGGGCAGGAGAAATAGCACAGAGTTTAGACTGCTTGCTTAGCAAGCACAAAGCCCCAAGTTCAATTTCCCAGCACCACATAAGCTGGGTGTGGTGGCACACGTTTGTAACTCTAGCACTTGGCAGAGACACAGTTGCCATGAGTTCAAGGCTAACCTCTGTTATATAGTGAGTTCAGGATGTGCCTGGGCTATAGATTGACACCCTGTCTCAAAACAAACAAACAAACAAACAAACAAACAAACAAACAAACAAACAAACAAAAAACCCCCACAAACTACAGTTATGAACATCACATTTTAAATATTTGCTAATAAAAATATATTACTGACTCAGACTTATGAGTTTGGGGTCCCAAGGTAATTTCCACGACCTCAAGGTAACCTCCCTTTGGTTGGTCTATGTGCTCTTGTGTTTATTTGGTTGAAAAGATTGATTCTGATCAGGATCACAGGAAGTGACAAAAACGACTAAGGCAGACCCTCTGATCTTCTGGTTGGCAAATGCACGGTTTCTGATCGGCTGTTTGAAATATTGAAAAATTCCTGTCCTATTGCATGCTTTTCTCACTCTTCCTATACTCCAGGCAAAGAAATGGACTTCAGAAAGGTGAATGATTGGCCTCAGGCTACCGTGTGGGTAGTCAGAGCAAAATCAGCCTTTCCTGAGTGGCCTGTGCTTATGTGAGCTAGACCTATAAGAAGATTCTGAAGCCAGTGCCTTAAAAGGGGGCAAGCCTTGAAGAACACAGTTTGGAGTATCACGTGGAGAAAGATGCTCTTTGCTTTAAGCACTTTGTCTCAGGATTAGTATTTTTTTTAAGTTGATTTAGCAGAGGAGTGAATGTTGCTTTAAAAAATCTGGAAAGGAGAAGGGGAGAAGAAAAATGAGACAAATATGGAAAGTTCTGCCAAGCCCTCTCCCAAAGGCAAATTGCGAGTCTTGCGGGGTCAGGCTGCATGTAGCCTAGCACAATCCTGCCGTCCTCCTGGGGTTTATAGCTCATGCCATACGGAGAAACATTTGAGGGTTGGGAGCGGTCAGGGAATACCTCCATGGAGATATTTCTGTGACGTCTCCCTCCCCTCTACCATGAGTGTGCTGCACAAATGATTTTCATGGATGCGGCTCATTGGGAATTGGCCCCTGGAAGGAAGAGCTCAAGGGCTGGTTTCATTTCAAAATTAAAACTGAACAGCAGCTGGAGATGACTCAGGTCTCAAGAGAAACCATTCCAGGAAACTGGTTTTTCACTTCTGGAATCTTCATTAGTTGATTCACCAGCTCAGCGCCGGCATCTAGAGTGGCAGCCGGCTCAGCTAAATCCGCAGATGGTCCTGAGGGCGCACAGACCACGTGGGTCAGATCTTGGAGGCAGAGATGGAAGAGAGTCCCACCACTGCCTGTGCAAACAAGTAGCTTGTGGTCCCAGCACTCGGGGAGGCTGAAGCAGGAGGATTTAGCGGCTTAGCCAGTGCCAGTCTCAAATTAAAAAGGAAAAAGGAAAAAGGGCTTAAATGGAGCTCAGTGTGAAGACCCCAGGTTCAATCCCCCACTACAGGAACATAAAAGAAAAGAAAATAATAATGATAATAAAGTAATTGTCTGCGTCTTACAAACACACACACACACACACACACACACACACACACACACACACACACAATATGAAACTGGGAGAGGATAACTGGCCATTAAGACCACAGACTGAGGATGTAAAGTTATGCAATGTCCTAATTCAAAGATTATTTTTCTTTCTTCCACTTAATTACGAATCAGAAAATTCTAACCCTAAAATGTCTTTACCTTACACTGTGATAACATTTTAACTACTTCTCCTCAATAACCTGGCAATGACACACACCCAGGTTTCAGAGAGGTCAGAAGCACTGAAGTCCCTGGCCACAAAAGGCCAAGTCTGAATAAAAAGGGGACAAGTGCCCACATGGATCCAACAGCGTCACCATCATGTGTCCTGGGTTGGAGTGGCACGGGTGTCTGGGCGATCCCCTTTGCAGCGTTTTGTGCAATGTGCTCTCTTCTTAGTGTTAGAACTGAACTCGTCTCTGCCTAATGGTTATAGTTAGCTGGTTAAGTGGAGACAGTCTTCTCTGTCTGCCACATATTTAAGAATGCACAACGCTGTTTGCATAGGCGTGGTGGCATGTAGCTTTCAAAGCCACAGCAGAAATAATATGGCTGTTACATTGGATACTAGGAATATGTTTTTAAACAGATTTCCAAATACGAGGATGATTAATCTGGAGTTTTGTAAAGCTGCCTCTATAGGAGGAAAGAAGCTCAGGTTGTGTCCTGAGGAGGCTTATCACAGGGGTTTCCACCCCTTTTCTTTCTGTGTGCTGTAAAATAATGCATGTACTGCTGGGCTGCTAATGATTTATTCGATCATGTAGAACAGCTGATGATCTGGAGTTAAGCTGGATACTCGGTGTTTAAACAAGGATGTTGTGATAAGGAGGTTATGTCATCATGCCTGGTCAGAAGAGTTAGGATTTTGTTTTCATAGGGGCTACATTCAAAGTCAGAGTCAAATGGAATCCAGCCCTAGATGCTGTCTGTAGAATATACACATTCAAGAGCTGAGTTGTAAAATTAATAGTAGAAAAAAATCACTTTCTGGTGTATTTCTTTGGGAGAGGTTTCCCTAGAGTCATTCCAAGTCATTTGCTTTTGAGGATTCCCTGAAAGACCTGTCAAATAGCATACGTATTAAATTCCATGTTCGTCCTTCTTTAGCTGAGGGACATACTAAATTTCCATTTGGCTTCCTTTCTTCCTGTAATCAAGCAAGAGTGAAGGGAAAGAGTGAGAAAAAGGAACAGAATTTGGATTCTTCAATCCTCATAGCCAGGGATGGGATGTATCAAGGCATGGGTTTGAGGATCTCCAGTGTATAAAATTTGAGTTTTCTTGTCACAGAGAATACAGACAGCCCCCTCACTATAGTCATTGACTATTTTGGCAGCCTCCATTGTAAACAGGATAATTAGGAGTTAGCAGAAGTCCAAGGCCATGATAAAAGGATAGCTTAATTTGAAAAAGCAGTACTTGGAGAAAAAGGAATAAAAGACTTCAAAATGAGAGTTCTGGATGTATTTAAGTCTTTGTTTTAAAATTATTTTCTCGTGTGCATGTGTGTGCCTCTTTCTTAAAAAAGATTTCCAGACGTGGAAATGAAAACTTTTGAGTAGGCTCATGAAAACTAATTTCGCAGAATTGCAAAATAGTTTGGGAAAGTCTTTCGAGTGTGATTGAATATGAGTTTAAGTCAAAGACCTGTGGAGAGTGACCATTCTAAAAAGAAGCACATTTTAAAAATTTCAAGCTGGTAACCACTAAATGAACAAAAAAGGCGCCTTGAATCCTTTCTTAGAATGATGCAGAGTAAAAATAAAAGAATTAGAAGTGCTAAATAGAAAAACAAATATGAAAATGTAATGAAGTCCTCTTATTGAATCTGTTCCCCTGGGGCCACGTAACAGAATCTCTGAAAAAGGACATGCCACCCCACCCTCCCTGCCCTAGGGCTCAAGTGGCCCCTTTTCCCCCCTTCATATTCAGAAGAAGAGAATCACACATTTGCTGCCACCAAGCCTGTTTTCTTCCCAAAAGACATGGGGAGTTTCCTCAAGATCTGGGCCAAATCCGGCCTGGCCTGTGTGGTTTCCTGGGATTATTCCCTTGGGCTTTGGTAGTGCAGACTTGAGTTAGGGCTCTGGTTCTCTTGTTTTATCTATGTGACTTTGGCAGGTCACAATTTACATCATCTAGTTTCAGTTTCTTGACTATAAAATGGGGGGAAGAATCCATTGGATTTTTAGGAGTGAGGCATGAAATCCCCACTCTGAGACAGAAGCTCAGCCGACCTTGCTTGCGTCCTGTTGCCTCTCCTTCCTGGGGTAATGGAGGAGGGTAAATATAGCCAGGTGGTTGTGTCTGCCTCATTCAAATGAGCAAGGCAGGAGGTCATTGGGGGAGATGGTGTTTGACATCTTTTATGAATCTAAATGAAAAAAATTGTTCAGGATTTTCTGCCAGAAAATTTGATCTTAAAAATAGAGACTCCAAGACCTCGTAAAGAATAGGATGTATTTAATTGCAAATAAAAATATTAACAAATATTTAACAGCAGGGCTGGGAATTCATGAGCCACGGAACTATCTCTGAAGCATCATGGTGGAAAAGATGTGTAGACCAAAGGCATTTCTCCTACTGGGAACTTAGCTCAAGCAAACTGTGTGGTTGATATGTCATGAGTGGGGCCCTGATGATCTTGCAGACATCATCTCCTGCCCTGCTTCTCCGAGTTGGAGGAGCTTCGCCTCCCTCTTCTCTTGCTTTAACACCAGGATGGATTATGAGAAAATAATTTCCGAGCATGGTGTGTTTATTTCATTGCTTTGTGTCCCAAAGGGAAGCCCTTCATTTAGGGAGCTATTTTTCTAAAGATTAATACTGAGGAAGTAACAACTTTTCATGTGACATTCAATCAATTTAAAATTCATTTTTCTTTGGGAATATTTGAGGTAGGTTTTGGCTTATAAAAACTCTACAGATTTTATACTCTTACCGTTTAGATTTCATTGAGCTTTATCAAAGACTAGAAAAAAGGTTGAAATTGCTCCCACTCAATATCAATAACATATGTTAGAATTAGTAGACTCAAAGGGGTCCATGGTATAAGGTGTAGGGTTGACTGAAAATAAATAAATAAATAAATAAATAAATAAATAAATAAATAAAGCAAAAACTGCTCGGTGCATGATTCCCTCAGGCTCCGTTTCTGTGTTGCCTGAAGAGGCATCTGAAGGTCTTCCCATCCCAGATCTAGACTCATCAGGTTCACAGTCCTCATCTTACGCCCTGCCCCACACCCAACTCCCATGAACTGCAAACTCCAATGTTTTGCAGTGAAACTCTATAACCTGCTTGTGTTCAAATTCTTGAACAAAAGTACTACTTAAAGTCATGCGTCTTGTGTGTGAATTAAATATTTGAAATAGTTGAAATGAGTCTCTCAGAGACTTGTATTACAATTTAATTGAAGTCACAATGCCTACATCTTGGGAGACTGAGAGGGTAGGGGCATAGCTGTGTGCTTTTTAGAATCACAAGAAGTGTAGATGTTATGCCCAGAAAACACCACATTCACAGGTACTGTTTTGTATACAATTTTGGGAGTTGTATAGACTCTATGAATCTTTTATACAAGTTGTTTTCAAAAGAACAAGCTGTTTTGCTGGAAGGAATCTAGCAGGGTGCTTACTGTTGATAAAGTCTGATTATTGCTAGAGTAGAGTGGTACATGCATATCCATATTTATAGCAGTACAACTCATAATAACAAAATCTTGGAAGCAACCTATGTGCCCATTAACAGGTGGGTAGATAAAGAAAATATGCACATGTGCACGATGGAGTACTATTCTCCCCTAAAAAAGGATAAGTTTGAGTCATTTGCAGGGAAATGTATTCATGCTGAGAATGAAACACTAAGTGGAATAAATTGAAGACAGAAGGTTACATATTGGCATGGTAACTCTTCTATGAAAATCCCAAAGTGTAAATAATTTAAAGACCAAAAAAAATGATACTTAAAAAAAAATCTGATGACTAATTTCAGTAGAAATAAGCAAGACCAGCACATGCACAATGATATTCTATAGTATAGCTTATCAGTTAACTGAGGATGCCCAAAACACACCCATTGCACATGATTTTATTTTTTGAAGCAATTTCTAGAATGGGTCCAGTAAAGCATGGGGAAGGGAGATAAAACTTGATGGAAAAGTCTAGAAAATTTCCAAGGCACAACATGGGTTCAAAGGGTTTCACGAGAGTGGAGGGCAGAGCTGGAGTTCTGGGTATGGTGGGGCACCCTCAGAGGAGAGAGGAGATTAGCATGTTACCAGTGAAATTTATACTGCCTGTGGGGAGTCCCTGAGCTCTGGGTTGACTAAGAATTCACTAGAACTCGAGTATGCTGTGGAGTCAAAGCACTAAGCAATGGAGGCTGCTCTTCCGCATTGTATATAGATTTGTGCCCAACAGACACTGCCTACTTCAAGCCAAGAACAATGGACTGGGCCTTCACAGTAGCGCTGTTATCACCACTCATTATTGTCACTTCATTGCAGAAAGAATTATGTTCTGAGGGAGGCTGGCTTCCTGAACATCATTAGCCCAAATTCCCTTCTAATTACTGACATGTTTCCAAGAAAAAAAATGTCGCATTGACAAGTGATTGTATTTCAGCTTCTGAGATCAGGCCTTCAAGCTCTCAGAATCTAAGCTACAAGCTAGGTTGATTTCCTCCCAGGTGATACTTCCGACTTCCCTTGGAATTCATTCTTTCGTTTATGATTTCATCTTTTCCTATCACTAATTTTTGGCAGGCAGGATCCAGGTCTCCATACTGTACCCTTCCTCACAGATGGACTTGACCTCTGTGGCAAGTCCTTGGGCTGAGTGAGCTTCAGGTTTTGTTTGGGTCTGCTGTGCTCCTGTCCTTGGGGTTTTGAGGGAATTAAGTCTCCTTGCCATTCTGACAAGGAATCCCTCTGGCTCATTCATGGTAGAGCCACACCTTAACCAACCAGACAGGCTTTCCTCGGCCATCAATTTCTAGTGGCAAGACAGAGAACATCAGGCCATCCTTACCTTTGGCTTCATTATCTACGTGGGGAGATGGAACTCCTGCATTATTCTACATACAGAACCACAGGCACTAAAAGCACCTGTGGTAGGAGCAGCTCCGGCCTTGGGTGAAGACTTTCCACTGCTCAGAGGATGCTGTCTAAGGCAGAAGTGACTTTTGCTCAATGTTCACATCAGACTCTTCCACTTTCACAGGACTCAAGTCTTCTTGTCCAAATCCAGACATTAGCTGCCATGTACTTTTCTTCCTTTCCAAATGTTATTTAGAAGCAAGAACGAATACAGTGTCACTGAGCACAGATATGCATACATTGTTTTCCCTAGTGAGCTCTTAAACTCTATCTAACTAAAAAAGATGGCACTTTTATATCGTTCCTATTAAATTAATGCTGCTTTTAAATGCCAGTAGGTGACCTTTCCAATTCTTACTTTATTTATTTACTTATTTTATGGTGGTGACATATAATATAAAAATAGACCATCTTAACCACTGTGGTGGTTAAGCTTGATTGGACTGAGAAACACCTAGGAATTTGTCTATAGGAATGTTTCTAGAAATGGTTGGCGTGTGGGCTGGTGAACTGATGAGGGAGAACTGCCCTGAAAGTGATAGCAATATCCGGTATGGTAGGAGACTGAATAGAACAAGAGCCGTTGGAAAAAGCCCGCTAGCACAGGCTCCCTGGCTCTGGCTCTTTCCTGCTGTTTTCTGACTGCCAAGAAATGAGCAGTTGCAGTCTGTCATGCCCTTCTTCTGTGACGATGCTGCTTCACCACAGACCTAAAAGTAATGGGATCAACAGACCGTGAACTGGAGCCTCTGAAACTGTGAGCCAAAATAAACCTCTCCTCCTTGAAGGCGATTTCCTTAGGTATTTTTTTTCCCACAGTGATGCAGCGCTGACTAGCGTATATAGTACAGCAGCGATAACTGTGTGTACTTTATTGTGCCATAGATTTCTAGAACCTTTTGATCTCGCAGAGCAGTTGTTGTACCTGCTGAGTAACAACTTCTTTCCCACTGCACCTGGAAGCCCCCGTTCTTTCTGTTTCTCAAAGTTTGACAATTTTAGTTACAGATATGAGGGGAATCATGCCATTTTTTTGTGTATGTGTGACTGGCCTATTAGCACACTGTCCTCAAGGGTCATTTACTTTGTGATATGTGACAGGACATCCTTCAGGGATGAATAGTGCCCTGCTGGATGTGTATACCACTTTACATTATCCTCCTGCTGATGGCTGTTTAGGTTGTTTCTACCTCCTAGATATTACGAATAATGCTGCATTAAGCATGGGTGAGAAAGCAGCTCTTTGTAATTTTCCTTTCAATTCTTTTGAATATGGTGATATGAAAAGCAGATATCTGTATGCTAAACCCCCACAAATGGGGTTGCTGAATCATAGGCTAATTCTATTTTTAATTTTTTGAGAAACTCCCCATTATTTCCTATGTAGCTATACCATTTCACATCCCACTAATAGTGCACTGGAGTTCCTGTATCCTCTTTTTTTTGCCATTTTTCAGATACTGGCCATTCTGGTGAGTGTAATATCTCATTGAGGTTTTAATTCGTAGCTCTCTGGTGATTAGGGATGTTGAGCGTCTTTTCTTATGCATACAGTCTATGTGCATACTTTCATCAGAGAAATGTCTCTTCCTGTCCTCTTCTGATTAAAAAATCGGATTTGCTGCTCTTGAGTTCTTTATTTTGGATATTAACTCTTTTCAGGTATACAGTGTGCAAGTATTTTCTCTCATTCTCTAAGCTGTGTTTTGTCTGTTGATTCTTTTCTTTCCTGGGCAGAAGTGTTTAAATTTGTTGTAGTCCGTTGTGTCTATTCTTCCTTTTGTTGGCCTTGATTTTGGCGTTACATCCAAGAAATCATTACCAAGTCCACTGTCATGAAGTTTTCCCTTGTGTTTTCTTGTAGCAGTTGTACAGGCTTGCATACATGCTTTTAATTCACTTTGAGTTAATTTTTATACATGGTGTAATGTAAGTGTCCAACTCTTTTCTTTTGCATATAGATATCCTGTTTTCCTAACACCATTTGTTGAAGAGGCTGTCATTTCTCCATGGTGTAGCTTTGGTTCCCTTATCAAAAACCATCTGACCATTTGGGTGTGGATTTCCTTCTGGGCTGTCATCCAGTTTTATTGGTCTTCATGCAAATATTATATTATTTCCAGTACTATGACATTGGAACATCATTTGAAATCAGGAAGTATGAAGTCTCTAACTTTCTTTCTCATTGTTTTATTTGGAGTTTCTTGCAATTCTGATTTCAGGAATTTTTGTATTTAAAAATGCCATTGATATTTTGATAGAGTTTGAATTAAATTTAATTTTGGGTAGTGTGAGCCTCTAAAAATACACATTCATAATTATGAACATGAAATGTACTTTCATTTATTTGTGTCTCTTAATTTCTATCAGCAGTGTTTTATAGTTTTTGGTGCTGAATCTTTTGCTTCCTTGGTTAAATTTATTTTGAAGTATTTTATTCTTTTCAATGGTGTCATAGTTGCAATGACTTTTTTGCATACTCACTTTTTTCCCTTGGCCTTAAAAAAAAGCAAAGCATTAGTTTTTCAGTGAATGTTTAAGCTAGCTGCGGATTTTCCATACAAAGCCTTTGTTAATGTGAAGGTTACTGCCTTCTATTCTTAGTTATTTGTTTTCCTCCATTTAAAATAGTATATATCTATGTAATACACAGTGGTTACATTGAACTTGAGAGTTGTGTGTACACACATATTGTGTCAGCTTCACCTTCCCTTTCCCTCCACCCTTTTATTCCTTCCATCCTCTCCCTCATCCCACTTCACTCCCAACATCTGGCCATTTTGATTCTCTTATTTATTTATATTCTTGAAATAAATCCATGTTTTGGTTTTATTCACATTGATACTGAATGCTTTTAGATATTGTATTCTGCCACACTGCCTTCTTTTTAACCTTCAGTCTCTGACAGTGGCATATAAATTATGATGGTAACCCAATTTCCCTAGATTAAATGCATTTCAATTTCTTAAACCAAGTGAAATTTCTTACCTAACTGGGGTCTGTGCTGTGTCTTCCCAATGTCAAACAGTATGTCTTGAAACTCAGTACCAGACAAAATACATAACAGTTTTAACTACTGTATGAAGGTTTGTGCTGGTAGGATTGGCTATGTCCTCTCCCCTGGGCCTCTTTGCAGAAACGTGGCTCCTTCGCATATTCCAACCTCTTGCTAGTTACTGGGAGAGGGTGAGCTCCGCAATTAAGGAGCATGGATCCCCAAGCAGCTAGCAGAGTCCAAGAAAACAGACACCTGCAAACTCAGCGGCTGGTCAGGTGGGGGTGTCTTGAGCAGGTGCTTGAGTGAGGCAGGAATTGGGCAAAAGCAGACACAGCAAAGCGTAGTCCACTGTTGTTGAAGTATATAACTTTCCCGAGATGTGAATATCTACTGTCAAAAAAAAATACATAAAACTTACATTTGGTAAATTTTGTTTAAAATGTGGCAAAGTTCTTCATTTTAAGTTTCACATTGTTTGGAACTGATGTGTGTTAATACATATTATGATTGCTCTGAAAGGAAGTTTGCTAGCTAGTGCTTTTTAGGCATGATGCCTGTGGAATCCCCTCACTTTCCCCTGGACCATTCCGAAGAAGGACTATTGATTGCATGGAATTTAGTTTGGGAAAAGCTGACAAGCCCTGCCTAGTTAGAACTCACTTGCCATCTGTTCCGTGTCAGGAGTTTAACAAGCAGCTTGCTGCGTTGTCTCCATAGGAGGCTGGCCAGAGAGTTGTTGCCATTGCTGTGCCCATGTGATAGATGAGAGAAAACTGAGACTTAGCATGACTAAATGAAGTTCCCAGAGGAACGTGTAGTAGATCTAGAATTCATATTGACCTGACTACAGGCACTTTTCATTTCCCAGCATCACTGATCCCCATTTTCTGATTCCTAAAAAAGTCAAAATTGCTATTGAACTTGGTTGACCAGTTGTCAAGGAACCCTGGCGTTGCCATCGAGGAAAACATTTTCTTTTCGTTCTCTCATTTTATCAGCCATCATACTGGCGGATGTCATTCAAGTGCCAAGGTCTCCCTGAGTGCGTGCCTTGCACCATGTGTGTTCTGAGCCCCGTCTCTTCACAGTAAGCATAGGAGTTAGCATCTGTTTAGAAAGGTCATGTGAAGATAGGAAGATCAATTATGAAAAATGAGCACATAGTAGATGCAAAACAACTTTAAAGATATTGTTGAAAATTGCAATTTGATCACATCTTAGCTTACGGGTGTTGCCAAGGCCCTTCTTCCTCAAAAGTGTTACCCCAACTCCTACCCAGAAAACGCTTGACCCAGGAACTTGTGACCAGTCTGGGCAAGTGTAGCTGCAGAAAGACTAGATACATAAATCACGGGACACATGCAAAATGGGAAGGCTGGATCCTTTTTCCAGAAGTTCTTAAGAATTTTATAACAGCCACAGAAAAGCATAAAACTGCGTATCGGTACCTCTGAGCAGAAGGTCCTATTGCAGCCCTGTCTGCTGCTGAAGACAAAGTCAGGAAAGACCAGAGCCCTGAGCCCAGAGGAGGAGGAGAGACGCTGTCAGAACAAGGAAAATGCGCTTGGTCAGAAAGATCTAGGAAGCTCTCTGGAGGGGTCTTGAAGAAGGCCCCTGTGCTCAGGCTGATCTCATTAGGTTGAGAAGAGACAGTTGAGGAGGCTGATGTGAAGCCTTGAGGTGTTACTGGCAGGGAGAAGGTCTTACGGTTTGAGATGCCAAGCCCACGTGAACCTGGTAGGTGCTACCTGAACATCACATGTGTTGCTGCCAGCTGGTACCTGGTGTGGGAGATTGTGTAGCAAGTAAATAACCTCACTTCTGAATTCACAGTCTGGGTGAATATATCTCCCCAGGCTCCTTCCACTACAAGATTGGAGGCTTCCGTTCAAGAGGACAAATGCTATTAATAAATAATTAGAGAGACAGAAGGTAAGGCTGAAATAGCCCCCATGGCTGTGGTTGACCGCACACACGCTGTGGCTTGGACACAGCCCATTCTCTTCAGGAAATGAGGCTCTCCGAGACTCCTTTGAACATGATTTACAAAGTGAAGCTGTGGTCATGCACCTGCCACCTATGCCTGTGGGTGCCTTTACTGATCAGCCTTTTTTTTGCCCTCATTTTATTGATATGTATAAGTGCAAAATTTAAGGTTTACAATGAAGTTTAGCATTTTGTGCACCTCCATATCTTGTCAAGGTGACAAGGACTTTCCCACTCTCCTCTTGTCCCTCCCCATACCCATCCCTCCCTCCCTCCCCGCCCTACCCCCCTGTTTCACTTTGCTTTTTGTTTTAAGTTCCATAAGAGTTATGATCAGCCCTTTTTATCCTGCTGGTTGATCAGAAGCATACTATTTCAAAATTGATGCTTGCCTCCATTTAAGAGGAAAAGGGGTTAACTGTCTAGTTTTTTGGTGTGTAGTAGAGTCTAGACTCATAACCTTCATTTGTATGTTTAGCTAAAGCTGTTTTTCACAATGGGCGTAGATCCTTGGTTCATTAGCTCATGATGTGTTCATAATGAGTGAAGAAGAAAATGCTTTCAGATTAGGGCAAAACCATCACGAACACCCATTAAAAATGTAACTGTGGTCTTTACACTATGTTAAAAAGTGCCCAGCAGGAGGTGAGTGGCTCCATTCTGTGAAGGTCTATTGTCTGAAAGAGTCTGAAGTCTCTCTTCAGGCAGAAAGCACAGCCTCTCCACATCTCTCCCTTCCTCCCTCATTCCCTCTCTTTTATCTTTCCTCTTTCCTCCCCCTCTCTCTCCCTTTTTCATCTTTTCCTTCCTTCCTCCTTCCTTCTTTTCTTCCTTCTCAGTATGCATGTATATATGTGGACGTGTAGTTGTGAACGTATGTGTCTGTATTGTATAACACTTTTAAAACAGACATTGACTTTCACTTTTTGATAGGAATACATTCAAAGAAATGTATCGCCTGGCAATTTTATCATTGTGTGAACACCATAAGGTATAGTTACACAAATCAAATTGTTACATCACTAGGTAATACAGTCCTATGGCAGGAGTGTGGAACCGTTTCCTGCTAAGAATCTTTTGAATATTTATGACATCATCTGTGGGTCATCCCAAAATACCAACTTAAAAATTAACCTGGTTGGTAAAATATTTGTTAACTTTCCCCAATGTGATGGCCAAAATTGCCTCCCTCTGGTGAGGCATTGGCCAAGCTAAACCAAACGATCGATTTTTCAGGCCACATAGAGCTTGTGGGACAGATGTTCCCACCTTGTCTCACGGAATTACCTTTGTACGTGGAGTCGTCATTGACTGAAATGTTATTGTGTGGCTGATGTGTGACCGCATGTGTAGTTTGTTTCCCTGTCTATGCATCTATCTGTCCATCTATGTACCGATCTAATTATTTTACTGCTGGTTCAAAGAATAAATTGGCTACAGAGTCTTCTCAGAAATGTGAAAGAGGCATAGGAAGCAATGGATTTTGAGGAACTTTGTAGCATGAGAATCCAAAACTGATCATTCCCTTCTTTTTTGCTTTCTGTTTTAGGTTCATACTTGGTGCTTAGATAAATTCAAAATGAGGAAGCATCGATACTTGCCCTCGGTGGCCATCTTTTGCCTCTTTCTCTCAGGCTTTTCCATGACATATGCCCAACAACAACAACAACCAGGTAAGGTCCAGAAATACCTTTAATTATATAAAAGTGGAATGGAATTCTTTGATGTTAGTCTTAGACAGAATGAACTGGACACAGAGCTTAGCTTTTCCTTTAAGAGATAGCTCAGCCAGTAATTGCTGCATATTCATTTAGTTTACAGATCTTTCCATATACTCTTTTTCCAGTAAGAGATGATGCATTTTTGTTAAAACTTGAGTTTGTTATTTTGGAGTTGATTAGAAACTTTTTTTTTTTTTGTATGTTGGGTGCGAGCAGAAAATTGCATCACAGAGTTCTACCGACTGGAAAGGTTTTCTGCGTTCCTGCTATTGGTTAGTCTCTGAGCACAAAAAATAGGGAGAAGACAACTTTGAGAATAAAAAATGATTTTCCCTGGGGAGGAGGAAGCCAATAAAGCAAAAATTACTCTCTTTATATAACTCTGAATACAAACAGACACGTTTAAAGAAAAATCTAGAGTTATTGGCTCTTTCAAAAATCTGTCTCCCCAAATTACTTTAAAAACAGATCCTGGTAATCCTACTAAGAAATTGCTTTCAGAGTGTAGAAAAGGGAGCAAACCTTCAGGCACTGCAAGCAGGAGTTGTTTACATGGTTTTCTCCCTTGTCTGGAGAGTGGGACCTTGACGAGGCTTCTCCTACCAGTCCAGGCCACACTAGAAAGGAGTAGCCTCAATGGCCCGGGAATTGGGTTGGGGCCTCAGATTGACCCCAGGTAAGTAGAGCCCAGGAGCCAGCCCAGCCCCTGTTACTGGTAGACTCCTCCCAGCCACTGATGGCCCTAGGTCTTAAACTCTTCCTACATTTGGAGGAGAATTAGGCCATGGAGGAATGAGATTCATCTCTTCAATGTTCTGAAAGCTCTTCCAGCTCTGAACTAGTTATGCTCAAAAATCTTGGAAAAATAAGACTTTCCTTTCTCTCCATTTTCACATTTTTAAAAAAAGAAGATAAAGACGATATACTTGTTACATTTATTTTTCTTGCAAATTACCCAAAGCACTGGGGAGTTAGTTTATTTAAAGCAGCAGTTATTTTCATGTTTCTTGTCAGTGCTTTTTTATACCCCATGCTGAAGGGTAAGTTTATAAAGTGGTGGCTGGTCACCTGTGATAAGAAGTCCTGTTCTGGTCAGGTGGGTCTTGGGGAGTTTAATTGCCATAAAGAATTATGCTTGAGTCCAGAGACCCAGAAAGGTTTCTCCCACTCTGGAGCATGTTCTGGGCCCCTGAGTAGTGGCCACTTACTACGGCACTTGGGCTGTAGCTGGGCACAGCCAGCCATGGAGCCCATGTGTCTGGGCCCTGATCCTCAGGTAAGTCAGCCTGCCTGCCCAAGTCGAAAGTGAGCAGGGAGTTATTCAGTTACAGCAGAGGGCGAACTGAGTTTGTTTAGGAAGGTTTTGAATAGAGAAGAGTAACTGCTCGAACAGTGGAAAAATCTAAATCAATGTCTTTTTTTAAAGATGTCAAAAATGGTGCCGCTGCTGATATAATATTTCTAGTGGATTCCTCTTGGAGCATTGGAAAGGAACATTTCCAACTTGTTCGAGAGTTTCTATATGATGTTATAGAATCTTTAGCTGTGGGAGAAAATGATTTCCATTTTGCTCTGGTCCAGTTCAGCGGAAACCCACATACCGAGTTCCTGTTGAATACGTACCATACTAAACAAGAAGTTCTATCCCATATTTCCAACATGTCTTATACTGGGGGAAGCAATCAGACTCGAAAAGGATTAGAATACGTAATTCAGAACCACCTCACTAAGGCTGCTGGAAGCCGGGCCAGTGACGGAGTTCCTCAGGTTATCATAGTATTAACCAATGGACGCTTGGAGGATGGCCTCGCTCTGCCTTCAGCGGAACTTAAGTCTGCTGACGTTAACGTGTTTGCCATTGGAGTTGAGGATGCAGATGAAGGATCCCTAAAAGAAATAGCAAGCGAACCGCTCAATATGCATGTTTTCAACCTAGAGAACTTTACCTCCCTTCATGGCATAGTAGGAAACTTAGTGTCCTATGTCCATTCATCCGTGAGTCCTGCAAAGGCTGGGGACACGGAAACTCTTAAAGACATCACAGGTAATGGCTACCTCGCCAGGCTGCTCCTTGCTCTGCTATTCTGTGCAGATGAGCTTGGCACCTGCTGGCCTCAAAGCAACAGTGTGGCTAAAAGATGGTGGTGGTGGGGGGGTGTAGGGCAGAGATGAATGTTCACAGGCTAAAAACAAAGGTTTGAGTGTCCTTCGGTAGTCTTTCTCTCATTGCAGCATTCACCTACATCCAGGAGGACGGCTCGGTTTGGACAGAAGCTAATATCTTAAACCTAAAAGTCACATTCTGATAAGACCCATTTCTCAGACAAGAAAGACTCCACCTGGAAGGCAGGCATCTAGTGACACTCCTTCCGTGTGCTGCTAGGACAGGGGCCTGTCTCCTTCCAGGAAGTCTTCATGTCAGGAAGCACATGAGTTGTGAGGGAAAAGAGGGGACATGCCCAGTGGAATAACAGAGGGCTTCTCTCTCCTCTGTGCAATTTATTTCAGAGAATTAATAGAATTTGAGTTGCAAGAAAGATTAGAGATGATCCAGCCTGAGTCTCTTTGGAAGAAACTCAGTGCTAGGTGATAGAGAGGGTAGAGAAATAGAAGACAGGAAGCTGGTGAAGGAGCCTGTGCCGGAGGCTTCATGTTTCGGTCCTGGTTCTGGACTGCTCACGTGTCCTTTCAGACACAGCATGGCCATACCCACAGAGACTCTCCAGGTCCCAACGGAAGCCTGTGGCACTCTGGAAGCAGTGATAACGTACAGTGATGCGACGAAGCTCATTGGTCAGGAGTCATCTAGCCATGCCAGCCCACTAGCTCCTTCCAGTGTTTCGTGCTTAAGAGGCTGATGAGAAAGAAATTTGACAAGTTAAATTTCAAAATATACTATACATAGCAGTCTTGCTGAGCTCCTAGGGCAAGGATTCCTCATCAGCGAGGGAGAGAGGGAGGGATGGCCCCTGTGTTAGAATGTGAGTCCTCACAGCCATTTGGCAGCTGTAGCTGAGAGTATCCTCAGTACATCAGGCAAGGAATTAGGGCAGAAGGAGAGGAAAGAGGAGAGACTTGTGCTCTGGAACAGAAAGAAGGGAAACAGAAGAGACACGTACTGTAAGATTTGAGGTGGACAGAGGGAGGTTGGGAGAGCTCAGTAGGGCTGCACGGGTCATCTCAATAAAGGAGATGGCTGAGGATGGCAGTGTTCACGCTCGGGAGCTTGGACACACTGAAGCTCTTCTAGGGTAGCAGCTGCTGGGATGTGATGAGAGTCACACTTCACTCAGGAAGCAACTGATCATCCCTACTGATACCCAGTTGCTGTCTGAGATGACTAACCTGTGGCCATCTCTGGCAGCACAGGCGGCTGACTTTCTGCAGCCACCTCAGACACCTTGAGACTCAAGGAGTTACAGAGGGATGCAGGGTAGAAGCTGGAGGCGAGAACACAAGCGAGCTGGATGGGGCTGGGCAGGCTCTGAGGACCAGAGGATGGCAGGCCAGGAGGAGAGGCAGGCCCGAGTGTGCAGGTGAGCACACACTACAGAGTGAATAGAGAAAACTTCTGAAGGATGCTGGGGGTTTCAAGTAAAGCTGGAGGATGGCCCTGCACACATGTAAGTGCAATAGACAGAGGGCCCTGGGGAAGAGAGACTGCAGAGCTGAGAGGTTAGCAGACTCAGATGGGTTTTCCACATAGACATGATAGTCTCTGGAGGTAACCACAGAGTACATGTTGAGACTGAGCAGGATATTATTACAATTTCTTGGGCTGTTGGAGAAGTCTTCAGAAGGTTGATAATTCTTGAATGGGAAGAGTGAGTAGGCAGCCAGGACTAAGGACACATGCACAGCCTAGAGTTGGGGACCAAAGGGAACAAGACTGCTGGTAGGATTTCTCTTCAGCCCTGGAAGGTAGTGACCCCCAAGAATACTGAGGAAACAGGAGATGGGAGATGAAGTGACAGACTGGCAGAGGTCACCCCTTGTTACTCAGGATGACAGAGGAAGTGGGAAGAAGAGAGGATAAAGTCTTCTAGGCATAAGTCACTCGCTCAAGCTGGCCACATGGGGGACTTAAGACAGAGCAGAAAGGGCAGAAAAAGCTAGAAGAAGGCACAGTTTTGGGGATTGGGGTCAGAATAAAGGGGCGAGTGTAGAGAAATACTATGAGAGATAAGTTTCACAAGAGAAATTCCTAAAGCAGAAAGTAGGGAAAGAGGTGACTAGAAGTCAGCAGAGAGGAACCAGCTATGATAGGTAGGCAGAGTGAGGGTAGGTTAAGGATTTCAGAGCCAACCAGACCTAAGGTGTTTCAGAAGGCATTCATCCAGTGGTTCCCTACTATTCTAGCTTGAGAGGGGTAGGAATGCTCTCCCAGCTGGACCACTTCTGACAGGAAGGAGGAGAGATGGCCTAGGTAATGTGACTTCGCTAGAGTGTTTCCTGCTTTTAGATGTCATGTTTCTCCTCTGGCAAGACCATACAAGTACTGGTACTGCCAGATTACAGGAAGAGAAGGTGGATATCTTCAAGATACACCCAGGCCCCATACTCCAGGTTCCAAGGAAGTGACAGGAGGGCGCCCGGATGACTGATTCTGTTCTCCATCATGATTTCAGTATCAATAACTCATTGATTCCTCACCTTTCAGAACTCAGAGGCAACAATAGTGAGAGAACCTCCAGAAAAAAGAGACATGATTCTTTTAATAGAAGTCTAGGCAAATTCACAGAAAAGGATAGATGTCTTTGCCTTTATGTTTAGCCATTGCATAATCAGAGATGGGGCATGTCCGGCCCCTGTGGGCGTGTATATGGCCTCTGAAATCATTTGGTCCTGTCAAATGAAGACTTCACCAAAGAGAAACATTTTCATCCATCACATTAGGGGTGGTAATTAAATATTTCACCTAATATAGCAGATTAAATTTTAAGTTGGCAATTTTGTATGGCTAGTAAGAGATGTCATAAATATCCAAATGGACCTTGGCAGAAAAAAAGTTTCCCACCTATGATAAGATGGACAGAACTGAGATCACCACAGCAAATGGCAAGTGCTAAGCAAGTCTATCCACACAGTACCTCTCCATGCAGATGACAAAACCTTTGTTTTTATGCCAAGAAAGCATCTCTGTCTTCTAGTGCCCAGGTCACTAGCAGGACCAGGGTGGAATATTAATCTGTTCGCTGTCTTTTCTGATTAACTGCACCGTGCAATTTCTCTGGTGGCATGTCCCACTGCATGCTTCATGACAATCAATCAATCAATCAATAGGAAAGTAAAATAAAAATCGGAACAGTGACTCTCTGTTTAAACCTCTCGAAAAAGGCTCCGAGAAGTGATTTAGAGAGATTGCCAGTAACTTAGGGTTTACTTGTTCCCTTGTCCTTGCAGTGTGCCCTTGATTATAAAACAAAACCAGTTTATATGTAAAATGTTGATGAGCACCATTGTTCTAAGTGAACTCTACTCAAAAAATCCCTTTGTGTCCCCTTTTAAAATGATATAACTAAAATACAGTACCTTCATTCTGTAAGTTAAGCCAATGGAGAGGGTTTGAGCATACATTTTACTTTTCCTGTGAAGTATGAACACTTCAACAATTTGTGAAACATACCCATAACTTTGTGTTTGGCACAAGAGATAAGAAAGCAATTTTTTTCAACACGAGACGCATCACATGAGCTAAGGAAGGCATTGGGCTGACATCCACGTGCACAGGAAGGTCGCATTTTCAAGGCTGCTGAAGGAACCCTTGAGTTCTCCTTGAACATTGAGAAACTTTTCCACAGACAGGGTCACAGAGGGTGTGATCCATGAGCCATGAAAGTAGAAAACCAGGAAACTTCCACATTTCAAAAATTTTGATAGATCTGGCTTTGTCAGAGTGAACACTGGTCTTTGGTGTGTCTTGCTATACACCAGGATTTGTGGCTCCCAGGTCTGAGTGAGGCTTCAGCTCTCCAGATAACAAAGCATGCTCTGTGTGTCCCATGATTGTGTGTCAAAACGATGGTGTTTTTAATTCAGTGATGACAAATTATCCAACATTTTTTATGACCCACTACTGCAGATGTTCAGCTTCTTAGAAGTGTTCACAAGCTTTCCTGCAGGATTTATCTTATTCATATAATTATCAATTGTAAACCAAAAGCGACTAATAAATGCAGATGGAATAGTATTGCATTATGACTTTAATACTATTTTTTGGTGGTATTGATCCTAGCTGATCCTTCTTTTAAATGCCTTGATACACTAGGTAAATGGCAAGTCTTCCCATGTCCCTTGAGGATCATTTGTTTAGGCCTGAAAATGAGAGGTATATTGTGATGAGGTTTGCACAGCCTCTCTCTTACAAAATGGTGCAAGTCATTTCTATAGTCTAAACTCACTGGCTCTGGGCCCTTTAGGAATCTTATCCTTTGACTGAGAATGGGAAAGACTGGTGTTTTGAGCAAAGACCAAGTCTAATTCGCCAGTTCTGTGCAGCTATTTTGGAAAAAAAATCTTGGCTAGTGCAGCAAAGCACTATCCTTCCTTCTCATTATGGTTTAGAAGAAGAATCACTATAGCCCCATTTCCAAGTTAATAGCCTCCCTATGCAATGAGTTAATCTGCAAAGATGTTTTCAGGACTCTTGTGTGTTCAGGAAGGGTGCTTTATGCCAAGTCTGACACTCGCTTTAGATTGCACAATGGGCAGCTTGCATAAGAGCATCATTTCTCTAGAGCAAACTGCTTCATTTCATGAAACAAAAATTCAGATCCTTTTCCACAGCGAAAGTAAAAACAATTTCACTGCCATAAGGAAAAACTAATGCTAGACATAAAATGTTCAGTGATATTAATATCCAAATGAATGGTCTTACCTGTAATATTGCCCCAAATATAGTTTTCTAGAAATTCCAGAATTTAATATGTATACATAAAATCTCTTCTTGTTCCACACACACACAGTATTAAGAACAATTTAATAGAATAATTTTGCTTCTTTTCTAGTTTAAATCAGTGTGATATCAGTATTCTAATTGAATCTGAAATATTTGGCCCTTGTTTATAGACTCATGTTTTGTTTCCTCGGGGCCACTGTTTAATCTCTCTCCTTGGTAACAATGGAAGGTTCTTATTAATCAGTATGGGAAAGAAAAAAAAGAGGCTTGATCAGCCATTCTATGCCTGTTGTGTGACTCTAGGACTAAGTATGATTAAGGATTTCTTAGATGTTCTCAGCCCTCCTGGATAATCTGTTCGGGATGTCATAAAAATAAGGTTGGATAATTATGTCATAACTGGTTTCATATCACTCTGCTTAACCTTGTTCTGCATTATGTGATTGAATACAGAGGCAAGAGCAAAACTAACTAAAAACATCTTACCTAGTTTCAGATGCCTATTGAGAAAGAAAGATCAAATTTAAAAATTTTTGAAGTGTTTGTAAAAGGAAAACTTTAAACGAAGTTTGAACTCTGATTCACAAAGTTGCATGTGATCAGCCATTTTGGTTTTAAATAAAAATAAAAGGAAAAAAATACTGTTTACTTAAGGAATCAAGTAACACTCTGAGATCATGAGTCACCAAACTGTGAATCTGGATCCTGTTTTGTAAAGCTGTGTATTTGCATAAAAATTCTTCTAATCACTTGAAAAGGGAGGAGAAAAGACCAAAAATTGGAAATCATCTTTAGATTTTTGTTAATCTACCATTCCTTTTCTCCTGCAGGTATTATAATGTTCAGTCTCATGCAACTATGTTTCCCTCCAAATTTAGTAGAGACTTCAAGAATATATACCTGAGGTTTCTTTCTTGGGAAAGTGGACTTGATATCTTGAAATTTAAGTACTAAGATGACATAGTTGGAAATTTGGTATAAATGCCGCATTTCACACCATGATTTCTAAGAAATTGCCTCTTATTTATTCAGAATGCAGAACTAAAAGAAAATTTCACGTTCCTTAATCAACATTGTGTTGCGTTTGTCCATATTTCGTGTTTCTTATTGGTGTCCAAAGAAACATGTCAGAACACTGAATGATGCATGGGATCACTTGTCCTAACGCTTTCACATTTTTTGCATTTCTTTCTTTTAAAGCACAAGAGTCTGCTGACATTATTTTCCTTATTGATGGATCAGACAACACCGGAAGTACCCATTTCGCAGTCATTCGCAACTTCCTTGTAAATCTCCTTGAGAAACTCTCAATTGGACCTCAGCAGATCAGAGTGGGGGTGGTTGAGTATAGCGACGAGCCCAGAACCATGTTCTCCTTGGGGACCTACTCCTCCAAGGCCCAGGTTCTGGATGCAGTGAAGGCCCTTAGTTTTGCTGGTGGGGAGTTGGCCAACATCGGCCTAGCCCTTGAGTTTGTGGTGGAGAATCACTTCACCGGAGCAGGGGGCAGCCGAATGGAGGAAGGCGTTCCCCAGGTGCTGGTTCTCATAAGTGCTGGGCCTTCCAGTGATGAGATCCGTGATGGGGTGGTAGCTCTGAAGCAGGCTAGCGTGTTCTCGTTCGGCCTTGGAGCCCAGGCCGCCTCCAGGGCAGAGCTTCAGCACATAGCCACTGAGGACAATCTGGTGTTTACTGTCCCGGAATTTCGTAGCTTTGGGGACCTCCAGGAGCAATTACTGCCGTACATTGTTGGTGTGGCCCAAAGGCAAATTGTCTTGCAACCGCCAACCATTGTCACACAAGGTATGTATGCTCTTCTCACCATCTGTGGGAAGTGGGGTGTGTTGTGTGTTGGTTTTCATAGAAGTAAGGCTGGCACCGGAGTGATCCAACTCAGGAGAACTTGTAAGTACTCACGATCCAGCTTTCTGTGACCAAGTGGCTCCTGGGTGGGATATTTATGATTGTTGCAGAGTTTTCAAAAACTAAATACCAGCCAGGGGTGGGAAAGCTCTCCTTAGAGCGTCAGTTATGGAGAAACTGTGCTTTTTAGGCCCCCTGTTTTTGATGGATTACTAAATGTTACTGTATTATCTATGTATAATCCAGTCATTCTAAAATTGGATTTAAGGCGCTTGTTACAATTCTGAGACAGGATAATGACTCTGACCTCTCAGCCAGCATATTAGAAATCAATAGAATCATTTCCCAAAAGCAGTAAAGGAGCAAAGTGTCACCTTGAAGTCCCTCTGTGATGGGCACGAGGAGGTGTATTTTCAAGGGTAAGGGACAGATGAACATTTGCTTAATGGAACATTTCTAGAACACTTTTTTCCCTGTACTAATCAAACTTGGGAGTCACGTTTGAAGACTATCACATATACTCAAATGGATAGCCTTTGGCAACACAGTCAACTGGGGAGTTAAAAATCATGAAATTAGCAAATTCACATAAGAAATGAGTATTAAACTAACATGGGAGATATGAGAGGTCTCAAAAATGCACATGTTATTCCATCTGATAAAGGCAATATGAAGATACCTATGGGACGTAGTCATCTTTCAGATCACGTCAATTTCATGACATTGGTCAGACCAATGTGATGCCTTTCAAATTGAGACACAGTGTTTTTAATGGTTTCCAGAAACACCTAGCTCACTTTCCAGGGTTGCCTACACACTGGGACATTCTAAATATTAGTTCTTGTTAGAATTCAAGTTCTTGAATATAAGACCTGCTTTCCAGGGCCTCATCAGAGTGTGGAATCAATGAAAATTGGTGAATGAATGAGGCTCAGGTAAGCCTCTGGTTACCATTGATAGCCAATGGCTTAAGTTTTCCTATGTGGAAGAGTACACCTCCCAGTTCTTTGGTTCTAAGTAAAGGGCTCAGAGCACAAAATTATTGTTAGAATAAACACTGCTCTTGCCCTTACGTTTTGGAATTTAAGGTTGGCTTTCCTTTGGAAAGGGAATGACAATAATTTGAAAATAAACCTTTTGAGTCGTATACTATTATATGAAATCAGGAGTGGAACACTTTTGAGTCATAATTAAAAACTGCTTTATTGGCTCCTCTATGGAACCAAACTCTACTTAACAGCATTATGTTGATGTGCAGTTCTAACTATTACATAAACATAAAGGTAACATCACTGTGTTTCCTAACAAGGACTGTACACTTCAAATGGAGTTAATGCTAACTTTTCTAGATGACCTGAAGGCAGGGATTTTGTTGTCATAACAACTGTAGGCAGAAAGTTCAGGACCTTGACGTTTCTACCTAATTTGGGCATCAGGATTGTGTCCTGCTTTAATGGCAAAAACAGTGTACGTGAGAATTACTTTGCAGAGAAGGCTCTGGGTAGTGTTTAGTTCAGAAAGGCTAGACTAGTATGGCTTGCATTTTTGCCTCGTCTACTTTTCACCTTTTCCTCTCACTGGTGGGGCTGTAGAACCTACCAAATCCTTCCAAGAAGCTGAAGAAGAGGTTGGAAATTTGGGGAGAACATTTGAATGGGAACAGAGAGGAAGCAGCAGAGGTCATTCCCTGTCCAGGCTGCTTCAAGATGCTCAGTTTGTCTCCTTCATGATGCTGTTTCATGGGCCTGAGATTAAGGAAAATCAGTCTTGGTTCTGGGCCTCACATTGACAAGCTGTGTGATCCCAGGCAGATCATGCAACTCCTCTGCGTTCTGATTTCTTAAAAAATTGGCAAAGGAGTTGGGTGAAAATATTTTTTGTTCTGGAGAAGGTTCAATTTCTTTATTAAAGTGGGCAGCACTGACTCTCATTTAAGACTTTCTTCAGTCAGAGCTTAATTCTTCCTTTATAAACACCATCTTTAATAGTAATTAAGTTATAAATACTCAAAAAATATTCTTGACTGTCTGGTATATGCCAGACACTATGCCAAGCACTGGAAATACGGAGCTGGTCAAAGAGAAAGATGCAGCTGTTGATCTGTTAAATGATCTGTTAAAGTAAAATGGGAGATAACTGACAAACATGTAAACGAAAGAGCCTGCAGTGTGCTAAGTTACAGTAAGGCACCAGTAGGGCTGTGCCAGTAAGAATGAGGGAAGGGGCTTAGGTGGTCTCTTTCAGAAACCATAGCATGAAGAACCAAGCCCACGAAGAGCAGAGAAAATGGGGTTCCAGACAGAAAGAATGGAGGGCCAAGTAGGCCTGCAGCACCACTGAGCTTGACCCCTTCCCAGAACTACCAGAAATCAGCCAGGCTGGAGTGGGGACCGTGTGAGCTGAAGTCCAAGTTCTGCTGCTAAGTGGGAGGCTGGAGAGGTGGCTTGGGCGGAGGGATGAGGGTCAGCAGTGTGACTGTAGATGTGCTAGGTGTGAAGTGGGCCTCAGCTGTTTGGAGACTGAGGAACATCTGGATTCAAAATTGAGGCCTGTGGAGGAGCAGCAGCAGGGAAGGGATGTGCTGGGGAGCAGCCAGGGCCTCAGGGACCGTCCTGAAGGAGTTGTGCACGGCGGCGTGAGGAGATACAGTGGCGCCATGTTATGGGAGTTGGAGGGGGCAGAAGCTGAGAGAATGTTGTGTGCCAAGAGTGGGGGGAGCGGTCACTGGAATTCAGGTGCTTGGAAACTGAGCGGGATGAGGACCAGGAGCTCCACTGATGGGTCCACTTGGAGGTCATGGAGACATAGAGAGAAGTGTCCTTGGGGTGATGGTGCTGTAGAGAAGAGAGAGGCCGGAGCTAGGGAGGAGACACAGGAAGGAGGGCATGGCACACGCGGGCAGGTGACCCTAGGTGGCGGGGGCACAGGACGTCTCCTCTGTTGGCTTTGTTCTCAGTGACATTTGAGGTGAGATTCCCACGTGGCTGTGCAAGAGCGTGAGCACAGGACAGAGAGACAGCTCCGAGGAGGGGCAGCAAGAGTGATGCTTGGAGAGGTTTTGTATGGAGAGAACATCACGGCAGACCCTGACTCCTGAGCTTTTGAGGGCTGCTGGGCAGGAGGCCTCCGGTGATGTGCCAGTGTCACAGGATGAATGCTAAGCAGAGTCCTGAACCGTAGCCGACTGATTAGCAGGGATTTTACGTTCTCCTCCCACCAGGCAGCAGAACTGTGGAAGGAGAAGCCAGCTCCACGTGGGTTGGAGTTTCACTTTAGGCAGAAGGAAACACATATGCATCTGTGAAGTGGTTCCGGAGGACGCAATGATGAGAACCACAAGGGTTTATCCCTGGACTACGGAAGTCCATAGAGCAGCCCTTTTATCTTTGTGGAAACACAGCCCAGGAAATCACGTGATCCTGCAAAGGCCCGTCTGCTGGAGTCAGAGTTGGGAAGCAAACACAGGAATCCACTCATTCTTTGAGTCATTTGATAGTGTTTGGGGCTTAGTGTATCTGGCTAAGCACAGTTCTAGGTGTCTGAAGTGTTCTTGAGTTTTGAGGACTTTGATACAAATCAAACCTAAACAAACAAACATTATCAGAAGAAACTTTGACACAGAGGTCCCAAAGCCCTGGGGGACATTTCACCACCAAGAGCTGATTCTGCCCTCCCCAGTTTCCCAGTCTACCAGATCTGGACATCAATCCTTCTGTAAGTCCACTGTAGTACGGAGAATGGCCCAGGCGCAGGAGGTGTTCATTGTGGGCGGGGTGAGCGTGACAGCCACCTCCCCCCACGTGCCATACTGTGACACTGCTCGTGTTCCTGAAGAATAAATAGATAGCAAGCTGGGGCCATGTGCTGTGGGTTCTCAGGTGACCGTGGGTGTTTGTCTGTTTATCTGTTGTATAGATGCACATAATAGATACACGTGTACCACAGGCATGATGCCTTCTATGTGTATATAGAGATATGCATGTGTATATACTCTATGTACATACTTCACTCCTATGACAGCGTCCCTTAGACACTCACACATTCAGATTTATTGGCAAAGGTATTTTAAACTAAAGTCAAAAGAGTGTCTCAGAGACACAGCTCTAAACTAGACGAAGAAAGGCAGGCCCCAATGGGTGTATATTCTCATGACCCTGGGTTAGGAGAAAAAGTTGGATGATGCTCCACACACACGCCTGGTCTCTGAGCATCTGTATTAAAGGAGTCAGTGCAAGAAATGTCACCCTCCTATGAGAATATGGCACTCTTCTTGGTGCTAACAGTGTGTGTAAATATGGTGTAAATATGGGCTGTCCAAAATAAATCCTTAAGACAGGAACCAGGGATTCTGACACCACGTGTTCTCAGCCTCCTGCCTCTGCAATTAAGAAGGAGCAGTGTTTGAAATGCATTGCAGGAGGAAGTGCTCTTTCTTAGTTTGATTCCAAGACTTTTTTTCTCTGCCTAGTGCTACAAAATCAACTTGCCATACAAACTGCCTGACAGAAGAGAGAGGCAGAGGGTCCCTCTCACGGTCAATCATTTGTGTTCCCCCAAGTCTGGAAGACCTTTACGGTTTCTGAATTAGGTGCTGTGGCCCTGTATACAGGTTGTGTACCCTTGAGGCCACAGCGTGGCTGCAGGCAGTGATCTTAGGGAAACTGTGGGTTTCTGTTTGTGTGTGTGTGTGTGTGTGGTTTGTTTTTAAGTTATCATTGAAAGAAATATTTTACTTAGGACCTTTATGACCCAGGTCTCTTAAGTGAGAAATGTTGTGGCACTTGCTGGCTTTGATAATAATAATTATCAAACTTTTTAAACTTTCATAGTAATAAGTTATTGTTTTCCTTGGAAAAGGAATATAGAACTAAGAAGAATAGAGATGTTTATTCTCTTTCAGCTTCTGTGCTTGTCAAAGTGTGATCATGACACAGGGGTCTCTATAAATAGACATAGGTGCTTCTGTAATCATTCAAGCGGTGGCTTTGTTCTGGCCGAGTTATGTATTTATGGCAGAAAAGAATTGACTACTTTCTTAGTGACAGCATGCTAAGCCAGTAGCTACTAAAATTATTTTTTGTGTGCAACTATCTTATAAAATGTGTTAAGGGGGGCAGGGTGGGAGGGGAGTCAACCTGCCATCAAGTAGGCAAGGATGCGAGTGTAACTAACATGAGCGTTGCGACAAATTCCTCCTGGGGTGGCCCCTGATGTCGCATTGCCCAGAGCAAATGGAGGCATCCTTGAAGCGCAGTTAGTTTTGTAGCGGTACGGCTACATTTGTTGAGTGTGACTGGTAAGGGCATTCTACTCACCTTTTACTGTTGCTACCCACAGTCATTGAAGTCAACAAGAGGGACATAGTCTTTCTGGTGGATGGCTCATCCAAACTGGGGCTGGCCAACTTCAATGCCATCCGAGACTTCATTGCCAAAGTCATCCAGAGGCTGGAGATTGGACAGGACCTTATCCAAGTGGCAGTGGCTCAGTACGCAGACACTGTGAAGCCTGAGTTTTATTTCAATGCCTACCCCAGCAAAAGGGAAGTTGTTACGGCAGTGCGGAGGATGAAGCCCCTGGAGGGCTCAGGCCTGAACACGGGCTCTGCTCTGGACTTTGTTCGCAATAACCTGTTCATTAGCTCGGCCGGTTACCGGGCTGCTGAGGGGGTTCCCAAGCTCTTGGTGCTGATCACAGGTGGTAAGTCCCTCGATGCTGTCAGCCAGCCTGCCCAGGAGCTGAAGAGAAGTGGAGTCATGGCCTTTGCTATTGGGAACAAGGTAGCTGATCAGGCCGAGCTGGAAGAGATCGCTTTCGACTCCTCCCTGGTGTTCATCCCTGCTGAGTTCCGAGTGGCCTCCCTGCAAAGCATACTGCCCAGCCTGTTGGCACCTCTCAGGACCCTCTCTGGAACCACTGAAGGTATGGTTGCCATGGCTCAGGATCACAGGAGGGTGGCCTGTGGGCAGAACTTGAAAAAAAAAAACCAAAATGCAGTGAAGTTGTGTTGATATTTAGCTGAGAAATAATGGTACAGTGCTGAAAACAATACCAAACAGAATTTATTTCAGGTTTTCGTTTCCCCTACTGAGAACTGTGGAGACTGAGGTGTCTTTGTACAGCATAACTATATGACTTAGACTACCACCATGTGGCTACTTGTCTGTGTGGCTGCTGTCTGAGCAATTCAGGTCTCAGCTTTTTTCTCTGTTCAGGGCCCTGGGTCCTTATATTCTACTGGTGACCCTGGTCAGCTTTTTCCTCCCTACCACCGTGGGCTAGTATTGCTCCTCCTTTTCCAGAGTGTTTTTGAATACCCTCCACTTGCATCATGTATGAGACAGCACTCTCAGTTATTAACCTTTTTCTCTTCTCTGTTGTGAGGGGTGTCCGTCAGTGGGAAAGCATATTGAATGGATGGGTGAGAAGCCCAAGTCATGGTTCTTCAAATCCCTCGTTGAATACGACGGCCAGTCACAAGTTATTTCCTAAGACATTGCAGAGGTCTCTAGCCTCTGAGTTGAACAGATGTAGTTTTCTGTCCATAATTAAGAGAAGATGAATATCGCACAGCCAAGCTTCCCACCTCATAGACGCCCCACTGCAAGACTGCTTGGTGCACGATCCTCTCGCACGATGCCTGCTTCCTTTCAACTCTCTGATCTTAGAAGTTCCCAAAGTCTCTCTCTCTTGTTTTGTTAGAACTTCTAATTCATGCTATGATAGTCAAAGTTCAACTTCATAAACATAGGATGAAATTAATCTAAATTACAGAGAGACATTAAAGAAAAAATGAGATGCTGTTTGTCTGTTTTTGGAAACAGGGTCTTTTTATGCAGCCCAGACTGTCTTTGAGCTCAAAATACTCTTGCCTCTGTCTCCCAATGTGTTAGATGACAGCTGTGAGCCTCCTCAACCAGAGGGGAAGTACATTTTTAAAAAGACACATGCTAAACGCATTAGGGGAAAAAAATAAAAATTTTTTATGTTCACCCCATAGTATCATGGAGGTAGTATTCCAGGATCCCCATGGATTCCAAAATTTATAGATGCTTTGGTCTCTCTTATAAATAAAATGCTGTAGTGTTTGCATAGAATCCACACACACTTCTTGTACACTTTATGTCATCTCTAGATTACTTATTATACCAGTGCAAGCCAGACATGGTTGTGCATGCCTGCCATCCCAGCACTCTGAGAGGTTGAGGCAGGAGGATCTTAAGGTCGAGCCTGGGCAATTTAGTGACTTAGCGAGACCCTCTTCCCCACCCCAGCCCCTGCAAAAAAGGGCTAGGAATGTACCTCACTGTGAAGGCCTCGTTTTGATCCCCAGAAAAAAAAACACATACATGCACACATACATGTGTACATACACAAATACCCAATGCCATGTAAATATGGTGTGAATAGTTGTTACGCTGTATTTTTTAGAGAATGAAAGAAATCTGTACATGTTCAATATAGACCTGATTCTTGCCCCACATATTGTGAATCTGCTGTTGATTGAATCCACAGGCATTAAACCCATAGAGACTTTCTGAGTCTACAGCACTCTAACTTGAGAATTACATTTTTTATTCTTTTGTGTATAACTTCAGCCAAGTACGGCAAGTAGTTTCTCTATATTTTTCTTTCTGGTCACTCATGATCCTGTCACCTCCCTTTGGAGGAAATGCTTTGGTCAACTAGCTAGATCTTCGTCTAGTGCTTATATGAAGATCAAGCAGGAAGTGACAGGCAAAACTTCTAGGTAAGAACAATCTTTTTTTGAATGTCCTTAGTCTTTTTTTTTTTTTTTTTTGTACTGACGATGGAGCCCAGGACCTATATACACTCAGCAATATTGTGGCTCACTTTTACTTTGGATTTTGAGACAAGGTTTTGGTACGTCACTATGTTGCCTGGGCTGGGCTTGAACTTGTTATCCTCTTGCTTCAGCCTCCCAGAATGCTGGAGAACAGGCCTGGTCCCTGGTCCTTGGACCACAGGCTTGGGGTCCTTGGTCCTAAGGAACATGTGTTCTCAGATTACTGTGGGTTAACTGATCCCAGGCTGCCTCAGGAAAGCTGTTTGTTGTTAGCACACACAGGTGAGCCACTCAGGACCCAGCTGAGCACAGGCAAAGCCGGCTATGGCTGGTCTTACAGAAGGAGGATGCAGAAAGGTCCACACCCCTGTAGAATTTATTACCGGGGAAGGAATGCTCTGGTTCAGGGATTCCACCGGTTCTGTTGGTTGCAAACGTTGTAACTTTGGCCTTGTACGTCTCCGTGAGCCAACTCTGTTTTGTGCACTTAAAGATGATCCAAGTGCCTCACGAGCACCAGGCGCCACTGGAGGAGACGGTGCCGCCGCCTGCCATATTTTACAACTTGGATACGCTTCGCCACGCTGCCTCCCTCTGTGTCCTAAGTGCAGGCATGCGTGCCACGCCGCGGGCACACATGGGAACCCTCGCGGCTGTGTTTGTCTCACTGTGTTTTCTGTGCTTCACTGCAGTTCGCGCAAACCAAAGGGATATCATCTTCCTTTTGGACGGATCTGCCAACGTCGGAAAGCCCAACTTCCCTTACGTGCGGGACTTTGTAAGGAACCTAGTTGACAGCCTTGATGTTGGAAGTGACAATATTCGTGTCGGTTTAGTGCAATTTAGTGACACTCCGGTGACGGAGTTCTCTCTAGACACCTACGCGACCAAGTCCGAGGTGCTCGGTCACGTGAGGCAGTTGCAGCTCCGGGGGGGCGCGGGCCTGAACACGGGCTCGGCCCTCAGCTATGTCCGCGCCAACCACTTCACCGAGGCCGGCGGCAGCCGGATCCGCGACCGTGTGCCTCAGCTGCTGCTCCTGCTCACGGCCGGACCGTCCCAGGACTCCTATGTGCAAGCTGCCAACGAGCTGGCACGCGCGGGCATCCTGACCCTTTGTGTGGGGGCCAGCCGGGCGAATAAGGCAGAGCTCGAGCAGATTGCCTTTAACCCCAGCCTGGTGTACCTCATGGACGATTTCAGCTCCCTGCCCGCTCTGCCGCAGCAGCTGATTCAGCCCCTAACCACATATGTTAGCGGAGGGGTGGAGGAAGTCCCGCTCGGCCAGCCAGGTAAAGCCCCGCCTCTGCCCGCACAGGCTCCGCCCCCTGCGGAGCCGGCCTAGCCCACGTGGCCAATCCCAACTTAGAAGCCTTGGGAGCTGTGAGGACACGATTGGCTGATTGGCTCACTGTGAGATGCTGGGAACAGGGTTTTGCGACACTGTGCCAGCAAGCTTAGACTGAAGAGCGCTGATTAATGAAAGTATAGACTATGCCAGTTTCTTTCCTGGGTTGTCTTACCCTTTATTCAGAAAATTCTTCCCACCCCCAAAGAGCTTATGAAGATTTTAAAGTGAAAATCCAGATGAAGGGATGGAGGAAGAGAGAAAACGGGGATGCAGAGTTGGTGGGGGGACAGAGACAGAGACACAGACGCATGACTACGCCTCGGTGACATTTAAAAATTGAAACGATGATATCTATATCTCTATCTGTCTGTCTACCTGTCTAGCATCCAGACTCTGCTATATTGAAGAATCATCTGTGCATCTGCATGCAATAGTCGATGATTTCCAAAGGAAGAGCCCGGATTGTTATTATTGCAATTATTATGTCAGTGACATAGGGATGTTTTTAGTCCAGCAGCTTGCTAATTCTGAACCACTGGAAAACAATCCCAAATGGCCCTAAGTTTAAACATTTCTATGTTCTGGAGTGGCCTCCTCTGGGCTTTCTTCCATGTCTTCTGTGGTCCATTCGCAGAATCAGAAATCCCAGAGTCCTGCCCCACTTGACTACGGCTAATACTGTTTGGGTCTTAACTCCCAACTTCAAGGTTAGTGAAAAGATAATCCAATTAGTGCAGTTAGGTAGCAACCCAATTATCCTTGGGTCAATAATAACCTGTGTCAGCTTTTGTCTCTAGAAATTGGTTAGCCTTTTTTTTTTTTTTTTTAGCAAAGTTAGGGTAAAGACCACATTTTTTGCTAGTTTTACTTAAAACAATGTGAGAACATGCCTGTTCTTTGTGGAGGATGCTAGGCTGCGGACAGGCACTCTCTTGAAAGAGCACATGTTTTGGAATGTGGTATGGGTGTTCTCTTTTCTCGCTGGTACAGTGATCTTCAGATGAAATTCATGGACTCCCACTGTCAAATACTGGTGATGTGGGGCTGAGTCCGTTCGGTGCCTCTCAGAATCTCTTCCCTCACTGTGCCCTCATCTGCCTTTTCTTTTTGTAGAGAGCAAGAGAGACATTCTGTTCCTCTTTGATGGCTCTGCCAACCTTGTGGGCCAGTTCCCGGCTGTCCGTGACTTTCTCTACAAGATCATCGATGAGCTGGATGTGAAGCCAGAGGGGACCCGGATCTCGGTGGCTCAGTACAGTGATGACGTCAAGCTGGAGTCCCGCTTCAGTGAACACATGACTAAGCCTGAGATCCTGAATGTTGTGAAGAGGATGAAGATCAAGACTGGCAGAACCCTCAACCTGGGCTATGCCCTGGACTATGCCCAGAGGTACATTTTCACGAAGTCCATGGGCAGCCGCATCGAGGATGGGGTGCTTCAGTTCCTGGTGCTACTGGTCGCGGGGCGATCGTTTGACGCTGTGGAGGGGCCTGCAAATAACCTGAGGCAGAGCGGTGTGATATCCTTCATCTTGCAAGCCAAGAACGCTGACCCTGCTGAATTGGAGCTGATTGTGCCATCTCCTGCCTTCATCCTGGCTGCAGAGTCTCTGCCCAAGATTGGAGATCTCCAGCCACAGATTGTGAATCTTTTAAAATCGGTGCAGAATGGTGCACCGGCACCAGGTATGGTGTAGCAATGCAAACTGCTTCAGCAGTTTAGTTCACCAGGCACAGGTCGCTGCCTCTGTGTCCTCAGGGAGAAATCCTGGTGGGGCTTATAGGGAGGATGGATTTAACAGATGATTGCCCTGGGAATAATTGAACGTGAGTTTTCTTTCCTCATTTTGATTTCTAACACTTTCTAGGTTAAAACAGGAGAATCTGGGTAATTATTTTTAAGGGCATTAGAATATTTCATAATAATATAGATGATAAAGATTTAGATAGCCATGGATAGAATCCTCTTCTTAAATACATTTTTTCTATATGTGTAATTAAAAAACCATATAACATTGTTACACTCATGCTAAAATAGTCTTAATCTTCACATTCCACCAGTGCTTTTAAGTGGGTGTCCCTGTTATACATAATTCTTTTACTAATTATACTCATTAACAATTAAATGTGCTAAAGGAGACAGATACATTTCCATCGTAAAGGCTGTGTTAAAATTTTCAACTGCTGTTTTATATTACCATGAATTTGCATTTTAACCTCTTTTCATTTTGGTGATAAAAATACATTGAATAGAGTAATTCACATATATACTTGTGGTTAAAAACTGAGGCTCTAGAGTGTCTCTGTTGATGAATGACCCATCCATGGATAGTTTGGGGTGGTCACACTGACCTCTAGAGTGCCATTCCACCGCTGATCCATTTGTGGCTTGCAGAAGACTACTTGACCCCTCCTCTTGGCAAAATACTCTGCCTCTGCTCCTACACCACCCTGATATTTTTCTTGAGTACATCTTTGGAAGTTAACAGTTTTGTTTCAACATGGAAAGTTCTGGAGTTTAAGGGCTCTTTGAATGAGAACATGAGTTTTCTATTGCTAGCATAAATGATTATCACATATTCAGTGACTTACAAGGAAATGAAAGTATTACCTGGTAACTCTGGAGGTCAGGATTTGGGAACCAGCCTCATGGAACTAAAATCCAGGGGTTAGCAGGTCTGACTTCCTTCTGGAATGTTCTAGGAAATTATCTATCTTTCCTTCATCTCCAGTTTCCAGAGGCTGCCCATGTGCCCTGGCCTGTGTGGCTGTATTCCTAGCTAAAAGCTGGCAGTGTGACATCCCCTCCTCCTCTCTGACCTCTGTTCCATTCTTATCCTCTGACAATCATGACTGTCTTTTATAAGGAACCTTGAAATTACTCTATTGATGGTGGGGCCCCTGGATCATCCAGGATAATCTTTATCCCCGGATCCTTCACTTTCTTGCATCTGGGAAGTCCTTTACACAGATGGACCTCCATGGGAAGTACCAAGCAGCCTGCCACATCAATGTAAAAGTAAGGTCCTCCTGTTTCTTGAGAGTCATCTGGTGTCTCCATCCCAGTTTCAGGTGAAAAGGACGTCGTATTTCTGATTGATGGCTCTGAGGGTGTCAGGAGTGGCTTCAGCCTGCTGAAGGATTTTGTTCAGAGAGTGGTGGAGAGCCTGGATGTGGGTCCTGACCGTGTTCGTGTCGCCGTGGTGCAATACAGTGACCGGACCAGGCCTGAGTTCTACTTGAATTCCTACATCAACCAGCAAGAGGTCATCACTGCTATCCGTAGATTGACCCTGCTGGGTGGGCCGACACCCAACACTGGGTCTGCTCTGGACTTTGTCCTGAGGAACATCCTTACCAGGTCTGCAGGGAGCAGGATAGAGGAAGGTGTCCCCCAACTCCTGATTGTGCTCACAGCTGAGAGGTCTGGGGATGATGTGAGGGGCCCCTCAGGGGTCCTGAAGAGGGGCGGGGCTGTGCCCATCGGCATTGGCATCGGGAACGCTGACATTTCAGAGATGCAGACCATTTCCTTCATCCCAGACTTTGCTATGGCCATCCCCACTTTCCGGGAGCTGGGCAGTGTCCAGCAGGTCATCTCTGAGAGGGTCACCCAGCTTAGCCGAGAGGAGCTGAGCAGGCTGCAGCCAATTTTTCTGCCTCCACCAAGCCCAGGTAAGGAGGGAGAGGCGATTCTTTGAGTACTTGTTCCTTATAATCATTTCGGGACTTCATGCTTGGATGGTGGCCTACAGGGCATTTTAAATCTTGCTCTCTTTGCCATATAGAGTGGTAATCAGAATCACATGAAAAATTAGAAGTTGCATTTTTTTCTTCTAGCCACAATGGGTATGTTAAGATTTAGGTTTTTGATCAAACCAAAGCTTCTGGGAGGACATGTGCTTGGCTTTGATGTAATGCCCTTGTAAGTCTGAAGGGAGTACATCTGACTGGTCACAGCCATTTAGCAGGAGTCTCAGGTGGCTCCTGGGGAGGACTGACCAGTGGCCTTCCCCCTCCTTAGGAAGTCTGACCACGGGATTGAGTGTCTGAATATCTCCAGTGCCAAAGAGCAAAGATTACTTCTGCCGTCCCTTGTGACAGCGTTGAAGGAGGCCAACGTGTCCTTATGGCCTGGGGGCCTCATGGCGTGGAGAGGAGAGAAAGGGAGGAAAGATGGAGAAAGAAAGGATGGGAGGATGAGGCAGAAATGAGTAAAAGGCTGAGGCAGAGTGCTGCAGTAATCAGGAAGGGGTAGGGGACTGGCTGGGCAATTGTGGGGTCAGGTCCTCCCTGTTGTCCAGGATGGAGTGGCATGCTCCTTGGGCTTCCTCAGGATACCTGAAGTGCTGGTGACCAGATCCATGTGGGAAGCAGTGAGCCGCGGAACAAAAGAGGTGCTTGTTGGCCCCTCTCTGATGGCTGTGCCTGTGTATCCCTGACCAGGAGGGCAGTGCTGCACTCCAAGCCTCCAAGGGCAGGAGTCTGTATTACAAGGCTGCAGTCTTGCTGGGGGTGCACTTTGAAGATCATGTTCTTTTTCTTTTCCCCTTCCCCGCCCCCCTTCCCCTTCCCCCTCCCTCCTCTCCTCCTCCTCTTTTTTCTTCTTCACACTGAGGATTAAGCCCAGCACCTCATACTGAGCTACATCCTCAGCCCTTCACAGTCTCGGCACAGGATCTTACTAAGCCATGGAGGGGTCTGGCTGGGCTGGGATGCTGGGAGTATTCAGCACCGTGTAAACCTATTTTCCCAGAACTCTGGCCCCTTGCCCGTCTGCTCTCTCACCCGGCAGAACAGCCGCATCCTCCGTTCTCCCTCCTGTCCATTGTGCTTCTTTCACAGCCTCCCACAGCTTGCTTCTAGCCGGTTACCTTTTCATGAGAAAATACAAGAAAATCAAAGAGAACTTTCAGAGTCTCTGCACGCTCTCTCCCAGCGCAGTGGGGCCTGTCTGTCTCTGTGCTGTCCTGTGTTGCAGTGGCTTGTCCCTGCTGCCTCTGCTCTGTACGCACCTCCTCAAAGTATCATCTGCAGTTCTGTCTTCTGCATCATCCATGGTCACCAGGCTGGATGGTTCTTTCTGATAAAAACGCATTGCTTGTTCTTGTCTCTTCAACCCTTTCTCGATGCCCCTTTGAGCAGCACCAGGCTTGTCTTGAGAGCCCTGTCCAGACTCTGTATAATCCCTCCTCTCTTGCCTCTCTGACCCCACCCCAAGCTGTTGCTCCCTTTCCCCCACCCCTAGGAAGGACACTTTTCCCCGTCCCTCCATGTCTTAGTTTCTTTCTTATTGCTGGGATAGAATACCCAACGTCCACAGTTTAAGGGAGGAAAGATTTATCCCAGTAGCACAGAGTACCCAAAAAATAATCCACAACGTTCAGATATATGAGGCTTGTGAGGGACATTCCAGATCCAGACCACAGGGCTCCGTCCAGTGAGTGGCCAGTCTCAGGCACCATCTTTCCCTGTAAGCAGCACCTGTCTCATCTGAGGCCCCTTACCTGAAACACCATCCTCACTGAGCACAGAGGCAACTTTTCTTGTTTCCATCTTTCTTGGGGTCCTTCTTCCTCAACTTTTTCTGGCTCTCTCTTTCTCTCCTGTGTACGGGTGCTGATTTGCACAGGACTCATTCCTTGGACTGGTACTTTAACTCTAATAGCAGCTATTGGGATTCTTGGCCTCTCATTCAGTGACACCATCAACAAACCAGGAAGTGGCTCAATAGCGCTAAGAAACGTGAAGCTCATGGTCACGTTTGCTTCACAACAGGTGGTGCCAAGAGGGATGTGGTCTTTCTCATTGATGGGTCGCAAAGTGCTGGCCCGGAATTCCAGTACATCCGTACTCTCATCGAGAGGCTGGTTGACTACCTGGATGTGGGCTTTGACACTACCAGGGTGGCAGTCATCCAGTTCAGCGACGATACCAAGGTGGAGTTTCTGCTGAATGCCCATGCCAGCAAGGATGAGGTACAGAATGCCGTGAGGCGGCTGCGGCCCAAGGGCGGGAGACAGACCAATGTGGGGAGTGCCCTGGAATTCGTGACCCAGAAGATCTTCAAGAGGCCTCTGGGGAGCCGGATAGAAGAGGGCGTCCCTCAGTTCCTGGTCCTCATTTCCTCTGGGAAGTCCGACGATGAGGTGGACAACTCGGCTGTGGAGCTCAAGCAGTTTGGCGTGGCTCCCTTCACGATAGGCAGGAACGCAGATCCGGAGGAGCTGGTTAAGATATCACTGAGCCCTGAGTACGTGTTCTCCGTGAGCACTTTCAGGGAGCTGCCCAGCCTGGAGCAGAAGCTGCTTACCCCCATCACCACCCTCACCTCCCAGCAGATCCAGCAGATTCTGGCAGCCACTCAATATCCTCCCCCAGGTAAGGTCCATCAGTTAGGGAGTGTTTTCACTTCGGCTACTATATATATATATATATATATATATATATATATATATATATATATATATATAATCACAGGCTAACGGCCATGCAACTCACAATATTTATTCAGTTTTGCTAATATTGGAAATCTACCCCGGGCCTTTCACACTGAGTTCTATCTCCAGCTCATTTTTAGTGCTGATTTTGAGACAGGGTCTTGCTAAGTCACTGAGTTGTCAGGCTGTGACAGAACTTGTGGTCTTTCTGCCTTAGCCTCCTAGAGTTCTGGGATTATAAGCCTGTGCCACTAGGCCTGGCTATGATGTTAATATGAATACTCCCTCTGCTTTGTGCTGTCTACTCCAATGAGCCAGAGACCCCAGGACATGCCTGTGAATGAACAGGTTGACTGTAGTGCTTGATGCAACATGGGGGCCTGGGGCATCCCCTTAAAGAGGATGTGGAAGGAAGGACATGTTGAGTTTGAGCCTATGAGAAGTCATTTTGTGGAGCATTGGTCTAAACTGGGTGTTGCAAAGCAGTGGAGACAGTTCCTTAATTGGCTATCGGATTCTTATCTCAGGGGATGAGAATCCCTTGGTTAAAAACTGGGGAAAAAAAAGTGATGGCCATTCCTACTTGCCAGGACAGGCGTGTGGGCCATCTTTGTTGTTTGGACAATGTCCTTCTTTTTGTCTGTGCTGAGATATCATTACAGAGTGATCTTCTTTCTGCTTTGCCCCATTGTGGTCTTACAGCCTTGTCTGAGGCTAATGTGCTGTGGTATAGCCTGTGCTCAGCAGGGGACTCTGGACGGTGAGTGCAGGGCCTGCTCCTAGCTGTGAGCCTACTTTCCTTTTTTTTTCAGTAAAGGCTTCAATTATAACTCCAGTCCAGCTTTCACTGCACAGGGATCCCACAATAAGTAACCCAGACAAAAGCCAGGTTAATGTTTTTCGAGTGCCAACATATCAATTCAATAAAATAGCATTTGAGAAGCAAGTAGAATTCTAACTAATAGGAAAATATGGCTTCTGTTTCCTAAGACATCTTTATTAATTTTATAGAAGCTGAGTATTCTTTATCCAAGATGCTTGAGACCAGAAGTGCTTTAGACTTTGGATTTATTTGGAATTTGGAACATTTTCATATATACGCACCTAATTTCTTAGGACCCAAGACTAAATACAATGTTCATTTACGTTTCATGTTATCTTGTGCACATAGCCCCAAGATAATTTTATACAATTTTTAAAAAATGACTTGGTGTATGAAGCAAAGTCTCATGACAGGATTTCTACTAGTATTATGATAGTGCTCAAAAAGTTTTAGGTTGGAACATTTCAGATCTGGACATTTGGATTAGGAATGTTCAATCTTTAGGTAAAAACTAACTCATGTAAAGAAATAAGGGGAATAATAATGAGAGTAAAAAATTATATATATACTGGAGATAAATGATTGAAAAAGGAAATATGAGGAAGGCAGTATCTGGGGTGTGTTAATGTAGCTCAGCATGTAGCATTGTTTTATAGGTATCCTGCCCCTGTGGGTGGAGATGATGTGGCAAAGATGGCTGGGAAGATGCAGGACATGGGATTGGTGTGGAGATTCTCAGGCTGTCACTAGTTAATAGCTGCAGACAAAGTGAGGGCTTTGGCCTGCTGTTGTCTCTGGGATATTGATCTGGGTGATCATGTTCTCATGTGTAATCCAGAATTAGTTTCTAAATGCTCCTTACATTTTTAACTTTGGTATTAACCCAGACCACTAAGCCAAAATTAAAATAGAGTCAATTCAGAGAGGGAAAGCTTTTCAAGAAATGGAGATTGTTTTGGTTAAAACAAAAGGGCCTAATGTTTAATGGCTAATTCCAAAAGTCCAAGACACACACAGCAACATGTCTGTATTGGGATGTGATTTTAATGTTGGTTAACATAATGGTCCGACACAATGCTAAGTTCAGAAAAAAAGCAGAAGTAGCTAGAGAAGCGTTTATTATATGCCGAATTTTCCTTTTTTTCTGTAGCCGTTGAGAGTGATGCTGCGGATATCGTCTTCCTAATCGACAGCTCTGACAACGTTAGGAGCGACGGCATCGCACACATTCGAGACTTTGTTGGCAGGATCGTTCAAAGACTCAATGTTGGACCCAATAAAGTGAGAATTGGGCTTGCGCAGTTCAGCAGTGACATCTACCCTGAGTTCCTGCTGAAGGACCATAAATCCCAGGCTGCTGTGCTCAATGCCATACGGCGCCTGAGGTTCAGAGGCGGGTCTCCACTGAACACTGGTAAAGCTCTGGAGTTTGTGGCAAGAAGCTTCTTCGTTAAGTCTGCTGGGAGCCGGATAGAAGATGGAGTGCCCCAACACCTGGTCCTGCTTTTGGGTGGAAAGTCCCAGGATGATGTTTCCAGATTTGCTCAGGTCATACGTTCCTCCGGGATCGCGAGTTTAGGAATAGGAGACCGAAACATCGATAGAACTGAGCTGCAGACCATCACCAGTGACCCCAGATTGGTATTCACAGTGCGAGACTTCCGAGAGCTTCCTAATGTAGAAGAGAGGGTCATGAGCTCGTTTGCATCCTCTGGGCCTACTGCTGTAACTCCACGACCGGATCTATTTCCTCCTTCGAGGCCAGGTATGAGCTGTGCAACTCTTATTAGAGAAGGGCTAGCAAACATTTTAATAATTAATAATTTTGCAATGATTTCCTTCTCGTGGGTGTTCTTTTCTGCAGATAAAACTAGACATTAAACATTGACAGTTGGAATTACAGAAGAACACACATATCTCAAAGAATCCGTAGACAGTCATTGATATTCCATTACTCCCCAGGTTAATTGTAACCACCCTGAAAGACATTATAAGGGGGCTCTGAGGGCTAATCATATCCATTTGCTGTCAGAATACAATGGCATCTTTGAAGTCCGCCAGTCTGTGCCCCACTGGATGTGGCTATGAAGTTAAGCTAGTCCTAGTGGTGGCTGGCTCACCATAGTCCCTTTTTGGGACAATATGGCCCTCAGAGCCATGGCCGGCAACTTCTTCCCTGTGCTCTGGCTCTCATTGTGGGGCTATTAAGAGCAAATCAGATCCCCTCACCCCCACACCACTGTATGGTGACCATTCGGACATAGTGCACATAGGGGTAGGGTTGCTTTTTCTAAGGCATCTGTATTCCTGCTCTGCTCTTCCATTTTCCCCTCCTTGCTGTGCCATATCCTATATCTCTTGCTCTGTCTCTAGTTTTCTTTCCTCTTTATCTGAATCTTGATTGGTTGGGTAGAATAGGGAAATTACTCCCACATGTCTGTCATCAGCAGGGTCCCATGAGGCTCTCAGGCAATTCTCCAAAGGTTTATGGGGTCTGCTTCCAGTTTTCCAACTTTGTCTCTCCCAGCTCATTCTTGCCTGGTCCTTAATGGTCCTCACTATTGCTGGACACTATTTTTGACTTTTGATGAGAAAGAGTGAGTTGAGTGGTATTCCTTAGAACATCTGAGGTCATGGGCCATTGAGTCCAGGGCCTGCTGAATTCCCAGCATAATATCATTTTGTACAGGATAACCCATACTCTGTTTCGGAGCTCTCGAGTCTCCTTCCCTTTGTGTTAGGACGGTTTGTCTTTTTGTTCTTAGCATAATGTTTGGACTAGGACAAGAAAGGAATGGGATAGAGTGCAGGTTTTCACTGTAAATTTTTAGAAATGTCATATTTTGATTTACATTTTGTGTATTTGTGCTCTGGGTGGGGAGATCCAATCTCTCATCTTCACTGTGATCACTTGCAGAGAAGAAGAAGGCAGACATTGTGTTCCTGTTGGATGGGTCCATCAATTTCAGGAGAGACACGTTCCAGGAAGTGCTCCGTTTTGTGTCTGAAATCGTGGACACAGTTTATGAAGAGGGTGACTCCATCCAGGTGGGATTGGTCCAGTACAACTCTGACCCCACTGATGAATTCTTCCTGAAGGACTTTTCCACCAAGAGGCAGATTATCGATGCCATCAACAAAGTGGTCTACAAAGGAGGGAGGCACGCGAACACCAGGGTGGGCATTGAGCACCTTCGATTGAATCACTTCGTGCCTGAGGCAGGCAGCCGCCTGGATCAGAGGGTCCCTCAGATTGCCTTTGTGGTCATGGGAGGAAAGTCAGTGGAGGATGCTCAGGAGGTGAGCTTGGCACTCACCCAGAAAGGTGTCAAAGTGTTCGCAGTTGGCGTGAGGAACATTGACTCCGAGGAGGTGGGAAAGATAGCATCCAACAGTGCAACGGCCTTCAGAGTGGGGAATGTCTTGGAGCTGTCCGACCTGAGCGAGCAAGTTTTGGAAACTCTGCATGATGCAATGCACGAAACTCTGTGCCCTGGTGTTACTGATGTGTCCAGAGGTAACCACCCCCCAGTCCCCGCCCCACTTCCCATCGTTTTCTGGAGTTTTGTTTTTATCTATCTGGAACCCCAGTGCTGGGCTGTAGATTTCATAAATCTTTAGCTGCTGTGAGCATTCACTTATAGCCACATGGATTAGGCCCTGGTGCTTACCTAACACTGGCATAGGATGCTTTTTCCAGGATAAAAGTCTTCGCTCTTACAAAGTTTACAATGCTCTCTCATTCTTTAATTCCTCCCAAACAACTCAGATTTATTCATCTTTGTTTTTGGTGATAGTTTTATTAGATCAATTTGCTTTCTAAAATGCTTTTAATTAGATACAAAGTTGGGATCTATCTAAATACAAAGTGTATATCATCAGGTCAAAATTGATTAATACCTCCGGAAGACCGAGCTTACATTTAAATGGCCCAGAACTTTGGTTCCCAGCAGCTGCCCTTATTTGTCCCCATGAGACAGACACACCTAATCATTTATCTGAGCTAACAGAGGGCGAGACTTATTTTGACCTTGAGCACAGCATCACGGTCCACATCTTAGGCTGAACCTGTCAACAGTGAAGACAGAATTCTTCTCAGAAGTGTCAGCTTAGAGCTTACGGCCCATGCATTTTTCTCCTTCCCAGCCTGTAACCTGGATGTGATCCTGGGGTTTGATGGATCAAGAGATCAAAGTGTCTTTGTGGCCCAGAAGGGCTTGGAGTCCAAGGTGGATACCATCCTGAGTAGAATCAGCCAGATGCAGAGAATCAGCTGCAGTGGCGGCCTGATGCCCACTGTGCGTGTGTCGGTGGTGGCCTACACACCCTCGGGCCCGGTGGAGGCCTTTGACTTTGATGAGTATCAGCCAGAAATGTTAGAGAAGTTCCGCAACATGCGAAGCCAGCATCCGTACCTTCTCACCGCCGACACGCTGAAGGTCTACCAGAATAAGTTCAGGCAGGCCTCTCCAGACAGTGTGAAGGTAAGCGGGCCTCCTCTCATTCACGGTGTAGGGTCAGGAGTCCCACTGGGAAGTAAGGAGTCGCTCACATCTCAAAGCCCTTTTTTGAGTCCTTCCCATACATACGCTCAGTAGGCGGGACTGGGCTGTTAGCACCGATGCCGAGGTCCTTCACGTGGCTAATTGTAACTTCATGTAATGTTGTCTTCATCTTACTCACTTTGCTTAAGCTCAAAAAACCTGGGTATCAGTAATAAAGCTTGAATGGATTGATTGTAGTTAGCTCAGGTCGAATGTTAGACCGATTGCTTGTGGTTTTTGTAAATAAACCAAACAAGAAGATACACACATTTATTTCATCCGTCGTTTGTTGTACGATAGCCTTGACCTTGGTCATTAGTACCTTCAGTCATAAAATGAGGACTTTGAGCCCCAGTAACCACTCAGTTCCCTTTTTATCAGTGTGGTTTTCTTTCCGTCTGGTATGGGCCTTCTTTTGTTTTGCAGGTTGTCATTCATTTTACTGATGGAGCAGATGGAGATCTGGGTGATTTACACAGAGCTTCTGAGGAACTCCGGGAAGAAGGTAGGTCCCATGGCTTCCTGAAACAGGAGTTCGCCCAGGTGAGGTAGGCCTTGCCAGCAAAAAGGCCTTTCTGTTAATAGAGTCCTGGGTTGGGAGCAGCTTCTTTTGGAAGATGCTTCATCCAGCACTTTTTGAAGTTGTTGGCAGACGTTAAGAAAGAATGTGGGCAGCTTTATTACCAAGCCCTGGTGCAGGCATGCTAGTGGTTCAAAGATACATTGGGATGGTGGCGTGTTTAGGATGCATGTTGGTACAGAGGGCCAAAGCATTAACTCATGCAGCTCCAATATATAAGCTGCAAGTTAATGTATTAACAAACATGAGCAGTGCATTTTTAGTTTGCAGTTATCACAGCTCAAAAAAACACCCACAGCATTTCAATTAAAATACATATGAGCAATATAAAGAACATAAATATACTGACCAAATGTCAAGTGGCTGGAGAAGCAGCCATTTTTGTTATTGCACACTCATCTGCTTTGGAACTTAGAGTGCTGACTACCATAAAGTGGATGTCAATACCAGAGGCTTAGGATGAACTTAGGGAAGCACAATATGGCATAAGAACTTTCTTCTGATTGGCTGATTTTCCCAAGCTTTGGAGATGAGACTGTGCTTCCCAGATTTTGGAGGAGTTAATGTTTAAGTTTCTTTCCCCCTCACAGCACATCTCTATTACGTAGGGGCCAGAGTCTGTTTAAATGTTTTTCATAGTTTAGAGACATATGAGAAACAATTACTCAGAAAAGTCCAGAGTTTCACTATTCTTACTCTTCGTGGCAGCTAGTTAGTTTGGTTAAACATACCTAAGTTAAAGCCAAGTTTTACCCTGAATTTTCTTAAATAAACAAACTATAGAGGAGGACATCACAGCTGCCAGGCACTGAGGTGAGCTGTAGCAGTTGCATCTTTCGTGCAGGTGTCCATGCCCTCATCTTGGTGGGCCTTGAACGAGTGGCCAACCTGGAACAGCTAACCCACCTGGAGTTTGGGCGAGGCTTCATGTATGACAGACCTCTTCGTCTCAACCTACTGGACCTGGATTATGAGCTGGCAGAACAGCTTGTGAGTTTGGCTTTTCTGGGCACCAATTTAGATGCACAATATTTGAACTCTAAAGACAGTGAAGTAGGCTACAACCTGGAAAAATAGAGAAAGAGTATCTGGGCAGACAGTTTAATTCACGTAATTATTTTGAGACTTTCCTAATTGTCTTAATGAAAGTCTTGGAAATGGAGTTGCCACATGTCTGGGAACATGGGTAACTGGAAAATGCGTCTGAAAGCATGCTGGTATTGTAGCCTGAGAATTTTTTTTTTTGCTCCCTTCAGTTGCAGCCTTTTAAAATACTTTTCATTCTTAAGACTGCTGAGAATGCAAGACTTTGTGGCTGACCATCCCTAGGTAGGAACAGTGTCCCACGGTATCTGAAAGCTTATACAATGAAAACAAGAATATGCAGGAAAGAAAGACCAAGGCCACTTCCGAGTGGAGAAGTGCCCTCACTGCTTTCCTCTCCAGATTCCCTTGGCTCAAACTGAACCAAGAAGCCCTATGAGCCTTGGGAAGTCTCACCCTGCTGCCAGCCTTTTTCAGTGGGAGGAGTTACCTGTTGGGGTTTTGAGTCAGGGTGGGAGATGTGGGGCTGAGTGGGGAACTCAGAGATTCTTGGGTGATGGCAGTAGAGGACTGTGGCTATATGAATAATGTGAACTGACTCTGTCCTTCTTCCATGACTAGACTTAAGATTTTTTTTTTTAAGTGGGTAAACAGAAGTTGAGTTAATTGAGAGGTCTGGATGCAGAAGAAAGTGAAAACTCTAGGAAACTCATCACAACAAAACGCATGTGCCCATCATTCATTTAGCAGATAAAATGCATTGAGGGTGTGCACTTTGCCATATAAGGTCAGGCGCCAGGATGGTAAGGAAATGTCAAAGGTGTCTGGTATGGAAGGCACCAGAGACCTAGAGCTGTGTTGTTGGTTCCCCACAGGCCAGGGCCACTGTGTTTGTTCCTCCCATCTCCGGGTGTCCCCACCGGCTGTTCTGGGACCTCCTCCAGACTGGTATTATTTCGTCCCTCAGACCACAGCTCTGAGGCAGGCAGCTGTGGAGCTCTATTTTGGAACCATCTTCAATCTTGGCCAGCTGCAATTTGTTTGTTAAGTTTTACAATTGGAGTTTAAACATATGGAAGTTATACTTAGAATTTGAAACTTGAGCGCCTGTGTTGGAAACTTCTAGAAATAAAGCACAGCCTAAGGGGACATTTTGAATAAGGTTTATGGCATTTTGGTAGTTCCTCTGTCTCCCGTTGTTGACTTTTCACCCTCATCCTGACTGCTAAGAGCTGGACCCACATCCTAGGCCAGTCTTTAAAGAGTGCCACCCGGGTGACTTCATCTGAGATTGTGAAGCCCACATGCAGCAGATTATGACTTTTAGCAGAATACAGATGGCTTCTGCTGGGCATTTCTTGAGCTTTGAGCTTGTCTTCTCCCCCGCCCCCCCTCATCTTGATAGGACAACATTGCGGAGAAAGCATGCTGTGGGGTTCCCTGCAAATGCTCTGGAGAAAGAGGAGACCGAGGACCCATTGGTAGCATTGGGCCAAAGGTATGGTGGCTTGTACTCTCTTCTTACCCCTGAGGCAGAATGTCAAAGGTGATATTATTTCGAATGGGTGATTTGTCTAATGTCAGGGGATGGAGGCAAAAAAGGGAGAAGTACCCTTCCCCTGGGAGAAAGGGAGTTCCAACGTTCAGCCCTGAAATCTGCAGTTCCCAGAGTATGTGGGCCCTGGAGATGAATATCCAAGTGCCTTCTACGGGGTGGAGGAATTGTCCTTTACAATATGGCTCCTCATTTCATAAGATTATGTTGAAAGCAGTGGGCCTTCCTGACTATAGCTGGTCAGCTGGGCTTTTGGTATTTGCTTCTAAGTAGGAACGAATAATCTTTCTTGGAAAAGCAAGAGTCTGGAAGGTCCTACAGTAAAAAATAATTCCCCTGAAATATGAGCCTTGATAAGTGAACCTAAATGTGAGAATAATTTACATTCTGGAGCTTCTAAACCCATGTCAAATGTTAGCACTGTTCTGCCAAATGAAGGGGCCATGGTGACACTCAGTAGAGAGCTGAGATAACCACAGGGTTAATGAGGGTGCTGATGTGCTTTGTTTCAGGGTATCGCTGGGGAAGATGGCTACCGAGGTTATCCTGGTGATGAGGGTGGACCTGTAAGTAAAGCTGCTTTCTTCCTTAATTTCTATTTTGTCCTTGTTGATCACATATTTGCACTGGATGGGAAAGTTCACAATCTGCTCAGTCAGTTGTTGATGGCCCTTTCTTGGGGACAAATTTTTAATTTCTAACTTCCTTTAAAACTTTTTTTCAGGTTTCTACACTAGGAAAATTGTACAACAATCTGACAGTGACAGTTGAATTGTGTGTGTACTTAGTGTATTTTAGAGGGAAGGGTTAAATGAGCTAGAGGGCCGCCATGGCTACAAATGTATTAAATTTAGTTCCGTGGGCAGAGAAGGGAGTGAGTAGAAGCAGGGAGCAGGGCAGCCCAGCAGAGGGCTGGGTCACTGCCTTTGGGAAGATCGCTGCAAAAGGTGAGTGGGCCAGTCATTGCATGCAAAGGACATGGTTGGAGGGTGGGACAAGCTCAGCAACAGAGCCTTTGGGAGCAGGATCTGGATCAGATGTGGGTCTGAGAGGCTTGAAACCTTGTCCAACCTGTGGCCTGAATGTATTTTGCTATTAATTTTTTTAATGTTATAATGAAAAAAATTAAAAAGGAAGTTTTAGTACACAGGTACGTTCACTATATTATATAATTCATTTTATATGGGGCCGAAGACAAGTTCTCTTTACGTAAAGAAGGTACCATGACTCCTCTGTTTTCTCCCCTCTTCCAAAATAACAATGGTAGGCCACAGGTTGATATATTAATCTAGAGGTCCAACCCTGGGAGACAGAGAGGTCTGTGGGGAGTAGGTGAGGTCTCGTGGGCCTCAGCTGAGATACTGGGGGGTCAGGGTCAGGTTTGGCCCCACTGGACAGCTGAAAGGCAAGGTCACACAGAGAAGAGGTCAGCCTGATGGACTGTCCACAGGGATTCAGGGATATGAGGTGCCCAGGGATACCGCTCTCCTCAGACTGCCTATCCTTGGTGACCTTCTTGGAACCCACTGTCTCCAGGGAACTCTAGATTCTCTAGATCTAGTGCAGGGATGCTGAGGGTCTCGCTACATACAGCCTAAGCCAACCTTGTCACTGTAACATTTGTGCCCTACTGTGTGCCTTCACTTTTATATAAATGTAACAGAACCAGGAGGAGTTCCAACAGCAGAATGCCTTTTGTCCCCCTCTTTCCACAGGGCGAGCGTGGTCCGCCAGGCGTGAACGGCACTCAGGGTTTCCAGGGCTGCCCTGGCCAGAGAGGAGTGAAGGTACGGTGGGGGGTGGGCAGTGGCGTGCAGGATGACTAGCAGCTCCTTCAAGTGTCCTGGGTGGGGAGTAAAGAGGAATGGAACCTCGGCTTCTTCCTTTTCAGCAAGCAGATATTAGGGCCTCTCATCAGAAGGTGGCATCATGGTGGGTGGCTCCAGAGCATGGCCACAGCCAGAGAGAGCCATGGGAGGAAGAGATTGTTTCCAGTGGAAACACAAAACAGCCAGGAGATGCTCCCAGGGTAGTGAGAGGCTGGGAAGAAAGAGCATGAGTGAGGCTGGGCAGCATTAGGATTCCAGGGCTGATAAATTTTCACCTCTGCTCAATGAAGTTTGAAAGCAGAAAGGACCATCACTCGGCAAAGTTATAAAACTGGCCTTCACCTTGAGCCCTTTCTCTAGTCTTTGGGATGACTCTTGCTAAGGCCACTTACTCAAGCGTTCAATTCCAGACAGATTGGTTTCTAACATTCCATGTTGATCATGGAAACA